>JAMKCH010015301.1:0-52299 GCA_023653785.1 Ophioderma brevispina | reverse complement strand
GAAGGAACAAAAACAGAGTAGGGGAAATTTAACATGCCCCCTCCCTGTGCCGCACTGGGAATTGTGATTTGGTGTGTGAAGGCAATTTTCGCACGATGATTGAGGTACTTCAACAGGATGTTGAAGAGGAATTTGAGAATTCTATCTTGGAAAAAGGTTTCAATTAAATAACAAAGTTGATAAATTTGGGAAATGTCTATCATAGGTAATACAAGTTTGCATTTGTAAAAAAGCAGCACAGACACGTATCGGAAGGGAGCAAACATTGTCACAAACTGCGTTTGTTCCAGTTGTATTCTGTTGAATTTTCAATCTGAAAATTGTCTTTCATATAAGACTAAATGGTTTTGCAACTCTCAAATAAAGGTATCATAATAACATAGGGACAAAAAACATACACGGAAAGACATGACAAGTAATTACAGAACAAACAAGACATAAAATAAACAAACATGTCCAACTAATGAAAAAAGGGGAAAAGCAAAGAAAGAAAAAAAAATAAATGGGAAATAAAAGTGAAGATGACAGTATTCATACTTCTATCAATAGGGATGGGAACAATTACAGGAGGTCCATGTGGACCCAGGGCATTTCACTTTTCATGCGCATGTTTTAATGCTTAAAGTATATAACAGCAATAATAAT
The DNA here is from genome assembly GCA_023653785.1 of Ophioderma brevispina. Taxonomy (NCBI): domain Eukaryota; kingdom Metazoa; phylum Echinodermata; class Ophiuroidea; order Amphilepidida; family Ophiodermatidae; genus Ophioderma; species Ophioderma brevispina. The sequence goes on along the minus strand of JAMKCH010015301.1, from coordinate 51,654 downwards.
CTGTGGTTTATCCACTTTTAACTCCAACCATAAAAGTCATCACCAGGAAACAGTAAAGCTTGAAAAAGTAATTTAGTGAACTATGGCCCAATTAACACAATAGATGGGTGTGTCACTTGCCATTGGGCAATCTTCTTCCACACTCACAAGGTCAGTTGTCTTGTGAGCAACACTTGTTGAGCAACCCACGTGAACCTGTTATGCAACCACTTATGAAAACAATCGAAATCAAATTTGCTTCACTGAAGGCTAATGAAGTAAGTTTGAAATAAACGCTATAGTAGTGGGTAATGGTTTTATCTACTACTTAATTGGATTAATTGGCATAATGCCTGTTATTGATGTAGGTGTAGCTATCTCACATGAAACCAAATTGGTTTCAATTGGCATCAAAAATTTCACTGGGGAAAGCATTGAAATCAATTAAACCAAAGAAATTTCAAAAAAACTATTTGAAGCTAATTTTGCACAACAAAATGAAGCCATTTTTGTTTTCCTGTGTACATGATGTGATTGATACAAGACCGTCAGATGGATCCTGCTGACATCCCCAACTTAATCATGGACAGGGACGCGTGGTGATTACATGGTGAACAGCATTCCGCGGCTGCAGTCACTAGATAGCCTAGGGTTGGTTAGGGTTTAGGATAGGAATTTGGATTAGGGTTGATGATCATAAAAGTATCGTGAATTAATGATCCCTACTTTTTTCAGAAATAACAAACCTTATTGATATTTAATTACCGTCACACATGTTTGGCAGACCTCTAGGAATAATGGCTCGTTTTGGATTTCGGAATAATGACCCTGTGAATGAAGGACCCTCATGCTTTCGGAATAATGACTCTGGTTCTTTTCTTGACAATGACCCTTCAGAGATAACGACCCCAACGTCCCTCATTTTGTCATGTCAGATCATATATGCTAGTTATGTAAACAGTGCCATGTCTAGTCTGAACTGGTGTCTCCTGCATAAGCACTGCAAAATCTTAAACTGCTGGCACCCATAACTAATATATTGCTTAGCTGCACTGTAAAAACTGTCCTAGATTTGCCTTTAATTTAGGGGAGTTTCCGTAACCTGACCGTCTGACACACTTTTTATGACGTATTTAGGAATTTGGAAACTGTTCACGGAATAAAGTACAGGTTTATTACATTAAGGTTTCCAGATTCATAAGTGTGTCAGAAACTCCCTTAAAGAGACACTGGCACATTTGAAAAATAGTGCACCCTCAAGATTTTTTTGCATGGTTGAAAAGCTTTTATATATGTTAGCCCTTGCCTGAAATTATTAAGACCAAATCAGCATCCTTATGGGTAAACAGAATGATTTTATAATTAATGTCACTGGCGACATTAATTCAGCAGACGATGGAAATGGCATTTAAAGACACTATCAGTGATTCACCCGAAAGAGTAAAAATATTTTAAATTTGCAGTAATAGCTTAAAATCGAAGGTTAAGTCTGTATAATTCTCATAAGTTATTTTTACCAACTGAAGAATTGCCAGAAAAGGCAGAAAACGGCAGTCTTCAAAGATTTGACTCTCCGTTGAATTACGTGTTGTAGTAAGTGTCCGTTCGGACAGTAATGGCTAAAAAATCGGATTCTGTGCTCATTAGGTTGCTTCTGGTCTTATTATTTGCAGGGCATGTTAGGGTACCCGCACTTGTTACAGACATGCAAAAATCTGATTTTTGATGATTTTTTCGATTTTATGATTTAGCAAATCACTGATAGTGCCTTTAACACAAGAAAACGCATACCTTATGCATGTTTCCCACGACATGCACCCTGTTTGACCAGTCTGTGACCTTTGTGGTTTTAATATCAATGAGTACAAGTCTATAATATTCATGTAATATACACATTGTTGATTAAAGTTATGGAAAACTTAAGTTATCCTATAAATTACCTGGATGTCTTTAACCTCATATTAATGTCCCTATCTGTTTTTGAGTATGTTATTTTTATGTGTAAAATGTATCTCTATTCTTCCAATGACCTAGACTATCATTTGAGAGCAAATTGAAGAAATTTCATATTTTGTGAAAATGTGCCAGTGCCACTTTAATTTAGATATAGCTGTAAAAATAAAACAAAAAATAAAGACATTACTCTTGAAACCATTTCAATACAAGTCATGTGCTTTCTGGTTCATCAGCAAATCATGTTTTTCAGTAAGTCATATGTGAATGTAGAGGATGCCAAATAGGACATGTCTAAAATAGGACATGCAAGACACTTCTGCTCTAGTAAGATATGTCTTTTGAGGCCAGTTTTGAGACTTGCCACAATTGTGTATCTTCTGGTGAGACAAGACATATTGTAAGAACATTGACATACAGGCTTCCTGCATTTTCCGAAATTATATAATATGATTATCGTTTTGTGTCATGAGAAATACTGATTAAAGAATACCAGCACATTTTTTGAAAGAGCGCCCCAATGGAACATTTGAAATTTTTTGCACAGTTAGGGTTGGTAATGTCTAGTAAAAACACACCTGCGAATGGTATATGTTTCAAAAGTGTGTTCTTGTCGTGAAATGTGAAAGAGGCGATTTTTGTAATAAGAATCGGCATAATCCCCTTGTAATTTAACGGCAGATCTGGAAACCCCAAAATTCTGTCCGTTCCATTGAGAAATAGTGACACCTCACCAAAAGGACATCAACCATGGACTTACCTGAACCCAATGAACAACTAATGAGGATGAGCATAGACAAGTACTTGGTGCAATTTCCAGCATGTCAATGAATGGACGTTAGCAGCCGCTGTTATTACAAAACTCCTTTTGTGATACATATAGACAAGTTCGAGCTTCACCATTCACATGTAAGTGATTAGCCAATTACCAACAACTGTGCCAAAATCCTATACACCATTATTTTATTTAAAATTGGGGGGGGGGCGCCCTTCAAAAACATGTGCAGGTATGCTTTAAAAGTGAGTGATCAGATCGATAATTCATTCCCCTGCTTACTTCATCAAAGTTGAGCTGTTGCTATTAAAAGAAAGTTCACATTTTTTCCTTACCCAGCAATTTAAGGCCCAGGAAATGTTCCCTTTTGTCTTCTGTATGGAACAAACACGTCTCAAAATGTGATCAACCACATTAATAAACACACACACACTGTACTAAGGCCAATTTATTACCACAGTTTTGCTTCTGCTATCCAAACAACTGGACAAAAGTCTGTAATAGTTTGTTTTTGTTATATAGTTAGGTGTGAGGGAAAAAATATGGTTATGAAAAAATCAGGACCATGATCGGGTCACCCACCATTTTTTAGGTGCGATTTCAAAAAAGGGCATAGTGAAAAATTAAACAATAGAAGCATAATAGAACAACGGACGCTCATTTTCAAGAATAATCATGTCTACTAAATGAAAAACCACAGTGATTAACAGATACTGTAGACAAACCAGCCCCGTCTACATATCAGCAAGAGCTTAAAACATTGCCTAGATTCCCTTCCCCAATCACATGTAAACAGCACTACACTCACTCACACCAAACTCGGATGATTAACCTTACAGGCTACTTCCAGGTTAACAATTCTACAATCGCGGCAAAATTGTTGGAACACTTTATATGCTCTTACTATAAACTGATCCCCTCTCCCCATGATAATGTTGAAACATGTCATTTTATTCATGCCGCTATTAAGACCACCAAAAGGAGTGGTGGGGCAGTGGCGGGGTCATAGTGTTAGAGTTTGTTCACGCGTCGCAAAAAAGTTATATTTTTCAGTGCGATCCCTGTGGCCCATTTAGGCCTTCATTGCATTAGAAAATTACCGCGGGTGTTCCAACTACTTTGGCCGGGATTGTAGTCACTCGCCCCAATCTGAAAACCACACTTAGGAAGCTGGAGCGGTTTTGGAGCGGTTTCCCAAGTATAATGACAGCGTTCAAGCTTTGGAATCTACGTTTAGCGGACACAGGGCGTGAAAAAAAAATCATTTAGGGTGAAAAATCGTCAAAACTCTTGCTTCTAAAAGGTTTCTAAGGGTAAAATGTCATATATTTTACAGATTTTGGCCTTTAAACCCCCATATTTTTCACTGATTTGAGGGAAAAATTCAGGTTGGGCCAATTTACCCAAAATGGCCGTTTTCGGGTGACAAAAATTTGGACTTGCTAATTCCATGTGAGTGAACATGAAAACACCTCGTAGTGAATCACTTTAGGCTAATATGTGCCAGGGGGGTACATTTGTATATTTCAAATCATTAAATGGGATCAATTCTATTTTTTTATTTTTGTAACAGGGGTTTAGAAGTCGGCGGTCAGGGTGACAATCTGATTTTGAAAAAAAATGTAATTTTCGCCCAATTTTGTGATGAAAAAAATATTTTTACTTTTTTTAATATTGTGTTTGAATCTTGCTTTATGTTTTGTTGTTTTGTTGTGTCTTTTTGTTCAGTATTCAATAGCTAAATAGTGTGATATAAAAAATGGACTATGGTTGAATGTACTGAAAAAAAGTAGAGTAAGTAGTAATATGTTACCCCTCACCCCTCACATTTCGGGGGTGTGAAAAAAATAAAGGCTTCGCAAAAAAAAATAAGTCCTTCAAAACTGAGGTTTTTAGGCTAAACAAAGAAGAAACTTGCTATAGCCAAGGGACTCCCCTTTAGCAAGTTTATATTTGTGTAGCCCTGCGAATCACAGTTGTTGAAGGGACTCTTATTTTTTTTGCGGCTGATTTTTGCTCAAAAATTTGGGACTTCTTCGGGCAGAAATATGCCTGAACAGTTGCTATGGGAAAAAAATGTCAAGTAATAATTATGCATTTTGTGCGCCTGACCACTAAGGCAGGGAAGACACATAGGGATACTTGTCCACTGTTGTCTGTTCTGTTGTTGTCTGTTGTTGATGATGTCTGTGTTGATGTCTGTTGTGTGAAAAAGGGTTACATTTGATGTAAAATCCACATACTTTGATGGATTTAATTTAAGACTAAACTTGGGTCAAGCAGGTGCAACATGGCATCCCCCAATTGTCAGTGGTCCAAAGGTCACATACCAAGGTCAAAGGTCATGTGAGGTAAAGTGGTAAAATAGGATGAAAATGTAAAATGACATCATATGAAAAGTTGATGAAGTTCAATTGGAACCATAACTTGAATCATAGGTGCAAATGGATTCCCTCATTTGTTGATGAGGGTCAAAGGTCACATCCAAGGTCAAAGCTCATGTGAGTCAAGTTGTAAAATAGGCTGAAAATGTAGAATTGGACGTATATGAAAAGTTGAAGTTCCATGGAACCAAACTTGAATCATAGGTGCAAAATGGGGATCCCTATTTGTGTTGAGGTCAAAGGGTCAATTACCAAGGTCAAAGGCCATGTGAGGTCAAGTTGTGAAATGGGCTGAAATGTAAAATGACCTCACTTTAAGTTCAATTGGAACCAAACTGAATATAGTGCAACATGGGATCCCTCATTTGTGATGAAGGTCAAAGGTCACAGTTTCAAGGTCAACGGTCATGTTAGGCCTATCATCAAAGAAACCGCGGACGGCAGGAGAACACAAGCGGTCCGAGGACCGAGTATTTTTATTTCAGATCAGTTCTCACAAAATTTCACCCCAAGAAAATGGGATTTTAAGTAGGATATCTTTCCCTTTAAGTTTCAACCATTCTGTCCACCAAATGCAAGTCAACAGCTTTTGGAACGCAGGAGCGTAGCCGGCCCGGTGGTTTACGGGGGGCCAACCAGTAGGTGCAACAAAGTCCCGATCACAAGCAAAACTCTTTTCTGGTCGCAGGGCAAAAGAATCCTGAAAAGGGGCTGCTGATTTAACATGAAATATCTGTGTTTTATTTTCCGATTTCCCCTAAGATTTTTTTCAGAGGGGCACTCTGCCCCCCTTTGCCCCCACCCTGGCTACGCCACTGTTGACCGCTGTCATATATCTTTATCAAGACACATGTGCGAGTGAAATTGATACAGAGCAACCATAGCGTAGATCACTAGGCATTGCCAGTGCATACCTGTCAACCTACCATTGTTTTAGGAATCATACCTATTTGAACTTCAATTTGCAAAAAAAATAGGGAACCCTTTATGAAATTTCAAACAAATCTTTTAATACTTGCCAGAAAAGCCCTAAAATATTTTTGGGCTCCTAAAGCATTTAATGCAGAGAGTCAGAAAACTAAAATTCAGTACATCAGGGCTATGTACTCCCACTAGAGGCCTTAAGTGGGCCACAAATAAACGCACTCACAAGAGCTTAGTGATGATGGTGGCGACACATGCATGCTGATTTTGGGTTCTCAATTGGCAGGTATGTCAGTTGGTTAAAGTGGGTCATGTATTACAGTTGGATTTTCGAACCAGCCTCCAGGGTGATAGACATCCCCCAACCAAATTCTATTTACCTCGACGCCCATTATTGAAAATGCCAGCATTCTGATTGGTAGTTTTACTGCCTTATCTGCATAATGGGTCGCAAATGCATTTCTTGTTAAAGCAAGCTGTTTTAGTTATAAAAGGGTTTGCAGTATCATCTATAGGTCATAATGTATCCTCGGCCAGAAAAACTTAAAAAATGGGCTCGGCTTGCGCCCGCCCATTATTTAGTTTCTCTGACTCGGACACATTTATTCTCCATAAATGATACTTCATCACACCCTTTATTTATTAAATATATAGAGATTGACATGGGGCCTTGTCAAACAGCATACCTACACACATTGAATAGATTAGAGGGACAGAGTGAAAGGGTGGGTCTTTTGAAGGGACCGAGGGAAAGGGGACAGGTCGTCTTAAAGGGAACTACCATGCTAAGTTTTAATTAAATATGTCACTGGTCGATGGGAACATGTATTAACCAACAAACATGACATAACTCGTTCATACCACTGTGACATGACAAGGTGTTCTTTTGTTACGTTTATATTGCTCGCATCCATCAGATGTAATACGCCAATTGGCAATTTTCCAAACATCCGTTACATCAACATACATCCCCTCAAAATTTGACATGTGAGGTGTTTTAACATACTGATGGATGTTGAGCCCAAGGTCAAGTGTGAAAACGTCAATATTTAGAATATTTCCTTAAATTAATATTATCATCAAGTCATTTTCACTATTTTGTGGACTGAGTAAAAAATTTTTGTGGGCCGCCAAGCCAACATTGATGGCAGGACCACTTAGCAAGCATTGTGTGTGTGTATGTTGGTGTGTAGGTGTCACTAAAAAAATGTAATTTTTTTTAGAGCGGCGGGCCTACTTATATATTTGAATATAGTGTGAAAGCCGCGAACCGCAAAATTTCTAGTTGTCATTTAAAGACACATCAGTGAATCACTCAAAAGAGTCAAATATGAATTTGCAGGAAGCTTTAAAATGAAGGATACGTCTGTAGGAATTCTCATAAAATACTTTTTCCAACTGAATAAGACAGAAAAGGAAAAAAAAACAGCAATGTTCAAAGATACGAATCCATTCAATTATGTTGTTGTAGTAAGTGTCTGAAGGGACAGTTATGACTTAAATATAAGATTTTGTCCTTGTTACGTTGCTTCTGGTCTTATCACTTGCCAGGGTGTTAAGGATACTGTAATGTGAAGCCATGCAAAAATCTGGATTTTTGATGATTTTTTCGATTATCGATTTAGCAAATTTCACTGTTAGTGCCTTTAATTTTGACTAAAATTAGGATTTTAAGAACCTGTTCATAAGAAATGCTGTAATTGCTTGAATAGTTTTGTTAGCTTCGTTACTACTGTAAACACATTTAGGTCTCCATTTTCAACATCTGTTGAAACATCTGATGTATGACAAACATCAATTTTTTTTAATTGAAGTTATTGAGTACTTATGAGCTTTGAAACTTGGTATTGATGAAGCTAGTATGTAGTACATTTTTTACTAAAATTGGATATAATGATAACAATTGACATCCAGCACTATCAGGGCCTTATGCCGGATTTATTTTGGGGAGGTGCGGAAATGTAAAAAGTGGACTTCTTTTTATGTGGTAAAATGGACCTAACCCACCTAAAATGGTCAATTTTGTACTTTAGCAACAATCATACCAAAAAAAGGACTTTTTTGTCAAAATTCTTAAAAGTTTGAGCCTTTTATGCCGCAAAAAAATCAGCAAAAAAGGGAGTGGTTGCGACTGCCCCCCGGACACCCCCCCCCCCTGCATACAGACCTGATCACTATGTAATACACCCAACAAATTGGCAGATGGAAATCTGCACAAACTTAGACATCAACAAAAGATAAACACTTCTAACTTGTTTGAGGTGATTGATGAAGCTAGATGTAGATACTGAAAGACCCTTTTAAGCTATTACACATCTCTCATTTGTACAGAGTGCATTGCCAATATGAAAAAGGGCATGACTTGGTGCTTATCACATGACCCTGATATGATAGAACATCTGATACAAAATGGTTAAAAATTTTAAAAAAATTTAAAATTAAAAATAGGTAGGTAGGATTTGCAGTGTCCTGTGCTGCATGATTAAAATCACAAATTCACCCACATGTGCTGGTTTTGAGCACTGCTATGACCACCCTACCATCATTATCACTTTCTTCATCAACATTTTCCTTGTCTTTGCATTTCCCTCACTGCAGAGCAAAACATCATGAAAAATTAACTTTTCTGTCTTTACCATGCCACCATTGCATTCCATGTTTTAAAGACTGACTCAGAGATTTTGAAATAGTTTGTGTGTGTGCATGTATTAAAAATAGTCAACAAGAACTAAAAATAGACTTCTATGTCAAGGATATCGATTTGAGCTTTGCTTTACACAGTGATTTGAAAAAAAAACATGACTTGTTAGAAAATAGATTCCTCAGGGAATCTCTGAGTCAGCCTTCCATTTTCAGCCTCTCTTGGTATGTTGATCCTTTGTTACACCCTCCTCCCACACACATACTTAGCACTTCACATGTAATACTCACTTTGTTCAGTTGCATATATGTCCATTAAACTGCTGTCCTAGACAGGTTTTGAGTTTGCTAAATCACTTTCCTCCCCCCTCCCATGAGATGAGGAAAAGTAATAAATTGATCAAGAAAATGCATAAGAATGGAAAATCAAATATTTATAGGAACTAGCCACCGGAGAATCTGTTGTTTGCATTATTTTGCCGTGCTCAACCAAATGACGCAAATATAATCCAGACTGCTAACAGCGCCATTGTGTTGGCCAATCTGTTGGAGGAAACAGTTTGCCAGTCGTTCCTGAAATTAACAATTTAGGATATTTCCCACAAATATGAATCTCGCCCATGCAAAAATAGCATTCACAACACATAAAAGGTATATAATAATGAGACTAATCATGTTTACAAGAAATTGTTTCATTTGTGAAAATGAAGAGTACCAAAAACTGCAAAACAAAGTATCTTTCACATGAAGTTAATCACAGAAATGTAGAAAAATATCGAAGGAACCAAAAACATTCCATGGCACTCATGTTGAGATTTATAGCAAAAGATGAAATTTTCAATCGCAACCAGGCCCTAATTGCCACCTACCAGACGATTTACCGCCGTTTTAAAATTTACAATATGACTGCAAATGTGTACTTGGGCTTTAAAAACTAAGAATATGCAGGGATACATGCCAAGAAATCCATAATTTAAAAATCCAGTTTTGGGAAATTTCTCCTCAATAGGGTCATGTGATCTCACAAAAATCCTTTTCTCACCACATAAAAAACCTGACTTTTATGCTCATTTTAGCTCACAAAGCATTGGTACTTAGGGAATTTTAGCATGATTATTAAATATCCTGTGGTTCTTTAATATTTGGAACACTTTTTATCCCTAAGTACTGACATGTGTTCAGTACAGTACAGTATAGGTACATTGCAATGCATTATGGGATTGATTCAAAACACCCTCTGCCCACCCATGTTGGCTGTCCTGGTGGTTTGTGGTAAAAAAGTAAGGCAGTTTGAGTATATCCATCCAAGTATCCCATAAGACTACAAACTGGTATTTTGGATGATAATAAATTAGTTTTCATAAATTTCTCTAAATAGTCTGAAAAAAAGCAAAATTCCGCAAAATTGCAAGGTGCCTATCTAAACTCGATATGTGTATTTTAAGAACTGCTAAGTAGAACACACCACACATGTATGTGAAAGTACAAGTGCATACACACACACACCAACAACACCACACCACACACACACAAATTGTGATTATTTCCATATTAGTCAGGGCTGTGCAATGGAGGATCCAGGATTGAAAATGTAAAATACCGGGGGGCTCTGAAAGGCTGTAACTGTCCAAAAGAGATCAAAAATGGGCTGATTTGGCAAGATTTCGCAGAATTACTTGGGCTGGCGCCCCCATTCCCTGGATCCCCGTGCCTGCTGTGATACCCTCATCAGCTCATCTCCAAATCAAACCCTCACTCTTAAGCATCAGAAAAAAATGATACTCAATAGTTCTGTCCTCCATGTCCCAAGAGTATGAATGAGAAGACAAGACTTGTTTCATTGACCAAACCATTCTGATTGACAGACATCATCATACTTAGGCCTCACAGTACAAAAAGCGCAGTTTATACTCAATTTTTATTTATTTTTTTCAGGGGGGGGGGCTTTAAGCTGACTCAGAGATGTCCAGATGAGGGCTCATGTTCCTAACATGTGGGTGTTTTTTGCATGACACATATGACTGTTCCCATTATACTAATTACATGTGTGAAAATAACTAAGCTCAAATCGAGTCCTTCATATAGAAAATCACAACTATGTTAAAAAATTCCGGTATCCGGTATTCGTTTTATCGTTACAGGATCCCTGGACTGGTATGTATGAATTAATGTTTCTGCCGTCAAAACGAAAAGATCCAATTCATCTCAAACTTGGAATTGAGCATTTTAGGTTACAATATTTAGTATGAGTTGCTATTTTAATTAATACAGATAAAAATTATATTTCGAAATCTCTGAGTCTGCCTTTCAAAGAAGACAAGATCATATCGAACCCAATGAAGGAATGGTACCTTGACTGGGCCTCTTGAAAGGTGGCCTTGAAAATTAGGGAGACAGGTGATACATTTGTGACAAAAGAACAACCGGTGTCATTAAAAACTCTTCCAGAATCCATATAATGGGAAAATGCATGGGTAATTAAGAACATGGTGCTACTTTATTATGAAAGAGATGACCGACAAGCACACACAAAAAATGTAGGCCAATGATTCAACTTCTTAAAGGCTGACTCAGATTCCGAGGATGACACCCTCTGTTTTCTAACAAATTTTACATATAATTTTTACCATTATTGCTTGTTCACAAAACTTACTCACTATGTGAAATGAGCCAAGCTCAAACAACTTCCGTCATAAAAGAAATGTTGAAATTGTATAAAATTCTGGATCTGGAATTTTTGTTTACACAGATCATCGGTACTGTTAGATGTTCTAATTGTTTATGATCAAAGTGGAAAAAAATCTGATTTCATTTCAAACTTTGGAATTGAGCATTATTTTTAGGTAATTATCATTTGTTCTAGTGATATTTTTAATTAATACACACACCACAAAATATATTTCAAAATCTCTGAGTCAGCCGTTAGGTAAGTAGGTCAAGTAACGAGGTATGGATTACAAAATGTCCATTAAGGTTTTATTTTGTTATTTAAAGAGACACTGGTACAATTTAAAAAATCGTGTGGCCCTCAAGATTTTTAATCAATCGATATTTTTGCATGGTTGTGAAAGCTTTTTATACATTAGTCCTCACCTGAAATGATTAAGCAAATCCGCGTCCTTCTGGTCCCCAGCATGATTTTTAATTCAAAAAAATGATGTCGCCGGCGACATTAATTCAGCAGACGACGGAAATAGCGTTTTAAACACAAGAAAACGCACACTGTATTCATGTTTCCCATGGCATGCACCCTGTTTGACCGGTCTGGGACCTTGTGGTTTTAATATCAATGAGTAAGAGTCTATGATATTCATATACACATTGTTGATAAAGTATGGAAAGATTAGAAGTTAGCCTACAAATTACCCTTAAGTCTTTAACCTCTTATTAACATTGCCCTATTGTTTTGGAGTATGTTAGTTTATGTGTAAAAATTGTATCTCTATTCTTCCAATGGCTACACTATCATTTGAGAAGCCCAAATTGACGAAAGAAATTTCATATTTTTGTTGAAATGTGCCAGTGCCCCTTAAGGACCCTCTTTTTAGACCCATTTGTTTGTCCCATATGTTATTTCCAAAATTTCAGGTGATTTTGAAATCAATTTTTGTGTTATAAGCAGATGTTGGTCCGGTAGGCTACAGTGTTGTAATATTGTTCGCAGATAGGTTTGTGAAGTCAAATTAAAAACAATAGGTTTTCAAAATTAAGCGAGAAAGCACTTTCTAAAATGCCTAAAAAAAACTAATTGGCTTTTGACTTGAAAACACTCGGTTTGTGCCTTGAAACATTAGCTGTTTGAATCTGGCAGTCAATTTTGAAAAACTTTTGTCAAAGTGAAAAAAATGGTTATGATCATAAAACTTTAGGTTTCTTAGTTCACCTAATATAGTCTGGTGCCTTATCGTTAGTTTTGGGATTTGTAGGGCTATTTGCCTAAATTTTGATTTTGTCTTTTTTGGGGTCGTATTGACACCTAGGAAATCGAATTTGTGTTTTTCCATTTTTTTCGACCAGCCGTTTTGGCAGCCATCTTGGATTTCAAAATGTCCGCTATTTTCAATATATTTTCCCTCATATCTTCGTTTGTGGGACGGCATATAAAGGTAACATTGATCTCTATACCCATGTTTGTGATAATAAGGTTTCTATAGATACCGTAGTTAAGTTGCAACTACATTTCGTTTGTCGGCCATCTGAATCAAAATGGCAGACATGTGAATAAAGGGTACAAACCTTACGCAGCACCATAGATTTGTGTGTAAAGGATAGTCAGAATAATGGCTAGAACTCGAGTACCTTTCGTTTTGGAAAATACGGATTATATGAATACAAAGAGGAGACATTCTCTAACAAATATCAAAATTTGGATTAACAATTAGGTTGAGATTTTAGATATTACTGATTTTTATAGATGCCGTATTTCAGGGTTACCTTCCGACTCTTAGCCTCGCATGCACCTGGTGTGTAAATACGCCGATCACACTCAGATTCATTCAAATTCGATGTTTTCTTTTCAAAATTGTCAGTACACATTCAATCCTGTCTGCTAAAATAAAATTGGTCAACAAAATCACAGAATTACTAAGAATATCTCACAAATTTACACAAAAAAGGTGACTTGACAGTCGTGATAAACCTCGGGGACTGATATGGGCTGTGTCCACTATAATGGTGGTGTGTACCCTAAACTTTGACCCTGTATCTTGACTTTTTTGCATAACCATACGGCTAAATACGATGGCCACTTACCCAGGTTTGAGATAATGAGGGTTTTCCATATTAACCCTAATTTAAAGGCCGACTTCAGATTTCCGGAGGAGGGCGCCCTCAATTTCCAAAAAATCGGTTTTTGCAGTACCTAATGCTTGTCCATATACTAATCACTGTGTGAAATCTAAGCTTAAATCGGAATTCCTTCATAATAAAATCACAATTTGTTATAAAATTCCTGTTTTTATCCGGAATTTTGATACACAGTATCCTATGGGAGTAATACTAAAATAAATGTTTACTGCATCAAACGAAAAAGTCCGATTCATCTCAAATTTTGGAATTGTGCATTGTTAGGTTATCATCTTAGTTCTAGTTGACTATTTTTCATTATTACACAAAAAATAATAGTTTGAAATCTCTGAGTCAGACTTAAGTTGCAACTGGTTCATTTGTGGCCATTCTGAATCACTATGGCCGACAGTTTAATACTTCGGCCCTCTATATTGACAGTGAAATACTACAGGCCTAAAATACTTTTTTTGTCTTTGGGTAGTATTGACACCTAAAAATAATTTGACTGTTCCAATTTTTTTCGAGTCAGCTGTTTGGCCGCCATCTTGAATTTCAAAATGGCTGCTATTTTTAATACTTTTCTCCATATCTCGGCTTTCCGAGGCACATAGGAGCTAAACAGATAGTTATACCAACATATGATTTTTCAATGAGAATACAATTGGGGTCTACAAGCTTGTAAAAAATTAGTTGGAACACTCACCACAATTAGCTACATTGTTCACCTGGGCCAGAGTTAAAGGAGATAGCGAGCGTTTTGCCAATCGAAACTCAAAAAAAATTATCAAAATTCATATTTTTTATATTTTTTTACTGGCATGGATATGCAAACATAACCTGTAAGTGGTTGCTTGAAATCCATCCGTGTTATTAAAGACAGGGCGGAACTTTTTACTGATTCTGTAATTTCTATACGTGCGTATCCAAAATTCGACTTAGATCAAAAGGAAGCCGTTCCTGCATGTGATTTCACTGATTTTTTTTCAGCATGATATTGTGTACCGTGATCAAATAACAGTTTGAACTCAAACCCAAACATTATGCCTTTGTCTTATTCCGTACTGGTGTAACCCACACGCAGCTGTTTAGTGGCGAATCGTGGAGACCCCGTCGATGTATGTCTATTTTCGGGAGCCCGTATGTACATAATCCTCAAAAACTGCATTTTTTTCACTATTTGGTGGTTTTGTTTTCTAACATTACACATGTTATTGGAATTGTACGTCACTTATCCCACCCTCGTTTCGTTCGTTTCGTGCAAGTCCCCAAATCACAGTGGAAGATTCCGTCTTTACCAGCTGATAGTTTCATCATCAGGGTTGATCAGGCCTGGATTCCTCTTGGGGGGACTTGTAGACCACAGTCATCTATGATGTGGCCATTGGGTTGTGGGCTCTCCACAACCGCAGTTTGGCGAAAGCTCCACCCCGACCCTGCGAAGGAAGTTCTTTGTACCAACGCCAGTTCTTGTCTGTTGAGGTTACCCATGCTTTCCTATCAGTCCACAGCCCCTGGGCCTGCCAGACGTGCCGTCCACAACCGCCTCAGGCCCACAGTAGAGGACGACCACCGCTCACACCATCCTCCATTGATCCAGGATGACCTACAGGGATACTGTGACTGCAGTGCCATGGATTGGGGTAGCAAAGTGATTCCGTTGGGAAATTCTCTGATCCCCAATGGTGGTTGGGGGGTGGGATTAGCTCCAGGTTCCTCACATTTCTTGGCGGGCTTGATCGTCTGAAGGTCCTCCTAAGGTTTGCAGGAGCCATGCCAGACAGAATTGGCAGGTATTCTACAGGCGTCGCCAAAAGCAACCACAACAATTCTCACTGCATCATCCAGAACGACACCAACCCTGCGTGAATGCACACCGTGACTCCACCCGTTGTCAAGCGCACTCCAGCGGTTTTTTTTGGGGGTGGGAGAAAAGTATGCCAAAGGCAAACAGTTTATGTATGTAAGTGTCCAAGGATGCCACCCCATCCAGTTCCCACCTGTGGAGCCTCTTAGAGGTTGACACGAACTTGGCGCCTTGGCATCGCCGTCCCTTGGCCACGACGGGGCGGGGGGGGTGGGGGGTCACACAGTCACGAAAGCAGAGGCTGCAGTCCACCGTGACGCCACGGCACTTCTAGTCTGGCCTCTACATCCCCTCTCCATCCATAGTGACGTCCGTTATTCCCCCGCGCACACGACCCGCCAGGCGGAAGACAGAGCCGACGCCCTGGGGTCCCGCTGAGCCCCAGGCGCCAATCGGTGAAAACTGCCCCACAGTGGGCAGGTCCCTCTGCAACACTGTCTCTAATGACTTCAAGCAATCAGGCACCATCCAAAGCGCCGGCTCGTCTGCGCAGGACATGACGAACATCTCCCCCGGCACACTGAGACGCATATGCTGAAGAGGGACTTGGTGCCAGGACAGAACCTCCACCCCGTGGACATTCATTCCATTCCGAAGCCCGCTCTCCCCACTGGCGTCGCCCACGGTCCATTCTCCATGACGAAAGATCCGTCCCTGATGAGAAGCACAATGAACCTGACAAGGCCCGGACATCAGGGAAGACCTTGAGTAGCTTGAGGCAGAGACCTCGGTGGGCCAGACTGCATCGTACGCACATGTTAGGTCCATGAAGACTGCCCCAAACTAAATGCCCCAGAACTTCGCCTATCTTCCGGAAGGCGTCCTCGAGTGTCATTAACCAGTATCTTGCTACCTGACCAGCTGCCGACTCACCCCCTCGAAATCCAGCTTGGGCTGCGTGTCACTTCCCCCATTCGCCCCTACCGTATAATTGATCCTGGCCAGCATCATTCGCCCCAAGCAGGCCCATAGATGTGAGACTAGCTAGATGGGTCTGTAACTCTTGGGTCATTTGCTGGTTTTCTTGGGCTTCATTATTGCAATGCCATTTGAAGCCCCCACCTCGGGGAGTGAAATAGTTGACGCTCCCATGCATGCAAGCCTAAAGAAGAGCGGAGCCATCACACCGCCCGGGTGCCACACTCTTCAAGACTCCGCCTGGACGCCGTCACCCTACCGGCCAGGCGCCCTCTCCCTCCCACCGACCGAGAAACCCCACTTGCTTCGTTGATCTCATCGTAGGTGAACGGTTGGGACATGGCCCGACGCGGAGAGGTTTGTAAGAACCTGATCTGTAAGTTAAAAATGCAATGTCCACATTTTTTCAATTCTCTCGCAATATCGCTGCTAATCCCTTTAGAGCTAATCCTCCCTCATCTTATTACCCTGTCCGCCCCACCATCGATCAATGTTGGAAATTGGGAAGACTTCTATGAGGGATACCCAATTTCACTTTGGTGTGGGACACGGGTCAACGGTTTTTTCTGAGAACTGTTCAAATTGTTCTAAACATTATGTTCAAGATGTGCTTATTGTTAGAAAACCCCCCCCCCCACTTAATTTCAAAATAGTCGCCATTATCCTTCAGTATATTTTTCCTGGATCTTGGCTTGTGAGCTACATAGAAAACACAAAATTGGCTACCCTATGTTTGTTATCATTTCAAAGTGGCCACTTTTTAAGTTGTAGCTCATTTGTTTTAGATAAGCCATTTATATCTGCATTGTAACCTAAAAGGTAAAGACGATAGACCTGTGTACACAGAACGAAATGCCCATAAATGATCTTTCAAATGATAGTGGGCCAGATTCGCTGGCACCTCCTCTACAGCGGTCTGACTAAGAAAATGTAACCGAAAAGACATACAGATAATAGGAGCGAGTCAGAGAATGAATTGTTGTGGACATCAGAGCAAATTTTGAGTCAGATGGGGATGGAGTGGACGAGGAGAGGAGCAGGAGATACTTTACGATATGTTAATACCACATTAATATGTCAAAAGGAAATAATGGGTGACACACCCAGACATCAAACTCTATGTTTAAGACTATAGGATGGTCCCCCCCCCCCCTGAAAAGATCTATGTTGAGGTGTTGGAGTCAGGTCTAAGCCATAGCCAGAATGTTAAGATTAAGAAAACTCCCAGTACGGCCACGATTGATGCAATGAGAGAATATCCATTCTCCACCAGCTGAGAAGACAATGTTAATTAAAAGGTAGCAACCCTTTTTGTGAGTAAAATCTCAAAGTTGAGTAAACCTTCTTCTTGCATATGAGACAGAAGCCAAATATGTTGAAGTTAGTGGAGGCAGCTCACTGTTGATTGATTGGGGTTTGAGAAGTCTATATCCACCGGTGGACGAAAGGTAGGGCCCTCGTTGAAAATGTGATCCGCAGTCTGTAATGGAGAGCCACATTGGCAGGTTGGAGATGGCCGCAGCCCCCATTGCTGCATATTACTGTTGAAACGACCGACTCCTGTGCGAATCCTGTTCAAGGTGACCTTTTCCTTATGTGGATGATTGCTACCAGGTGGGTGTTCTGTCATAGGTGTGATAGTGAATTGGTCTGGTCTTTGAGTATCTAGCCAGGTCTGTAAGATGTTGAATGGGGAGCTGGAGAGTTTAGCAGCTTGTCGACAGAAGGGTCGACGAGAGCGCAGTCTCTGTCTGCCGAGCTGGTGTGATTCTTTGACAGTGTTATGCAGCAGGTGCTTGTTGTCCAACAGAGCCTTATTCACCAGTTTATATGTGTGATGTTCTCTCCGAAGCACTTCTGCAGTGCAATGCCTGAGAGAACTGGTAGAAACTCAGATGGAGTGGGACGAAGCCAGCCAGTAATGGTTCTCATGGTCTCGTTGAGTACTGTGTCCAGCTTCTTTGTGTGAAAGCTATTGCACCATGCTGGGGCGGCATATTCAGCAGCACTGTAGACCAGAACCACTGCGGTGGTGCGTAGAGTGGATGGGCTAGCACCCCATGAAGATCCAGCAAGGTGACACAGGAGGTTATTCCTCGAAGATACCTTTGCACAAAATGACTCAAGATGCTGCCGATAAGTAGCCGATCAAGCTTCACTCCCAAGTTGGTGTAGGATTGTTTGGCACAGGCGCTCAATTGAGGTTGATTTGAAACTGGCAATGAGCCTCTTTGGTGTTGAGATGGAAGGCAGTAGCGGTGGTCTTGGCTTTAATCAGCTTGAGTTTCCAGGTCTTGAGATATGCTGCAAGTAGGGCCATATCTGCAGTAAGTGTACTTTCTACTTCAGTCCAGCTTCTGTCCGAGTGAAGAAGGGCAAGATCGTCGGCTTAGCCATATTGTCTAGATGTTGTTGTTATACAAATTGAACAGCATGCTAGCCAGTACTGATCCTTGTGGGACTCTGTTCCTCAGGCAACACAGTCAACTGCTCTGCCCATCACTGGTCAAAGCTACCGTTTGCAAGCATGATGATCTGGGATGGTCCTGAGAATTAGCTTGAGTGCCAAGCCCTGGTGACACACGGTGTCATATGCTGCAGGAAAGTCCACCAAGATGACGCCTGCCTTACGACGATTTTCAAAGCTATTCTCAATATCATTTGTGAGTTTTACAATCTGATGGACAGTGCTCCAGCCACGCCGAAATCCTGCTTGTTCGTCAGGCAGATGGGATTCGACGACTGGCTCCAGCCGGGCCAGGATCAGCCTCTTCAAGGAGTTTTGAAGAAAACACACAGTAGTGATATTGGGCGGTAGTTCTTGGGGTTGTCAACAGACTTGTTTGGTTTGGGGCGTGCGATGATGGTAGCCATCCTCCAGATCTTTGGTAAGGACTTGTTGGTAAGGCAACATGTGTAGAACCCTGGAGCCATTCAAAACATGGACCGCAGTGCATCACAAACTCCGTTGGTATATTATCAGTCCCCTGGGCCTTTCCACTCTTTAATTGGCTGATAGCAGAGGTAAGCTCATCTAGTGAGAATGGTGTTTTTTAACAGAGAGAGTGTGATCCTTTTCACAGAGAGAATGTGATCCTTTTCAATGTCCTTGGAACGACCATTTGCGAGGGGTTGCTCAGCTATTGAGTTGTCAGACACAGGACATTTCGTTGGTTTGGATGGTTAACCTTAAGAAATGTAGGGTGACATATAATCAGCTTTGCCCAACTTTGATATGTCTTTACTCGGAAAGACTTCCATATGTACCCCCCTCGTATATATTTACATGATACAAAATTTATTTTAATTTTGGCCTTGTTTGATAAAAAATGGAATAAACAGATAAAATAATAACATTTTATGTTGCATGTAAATATATGAGAGCGGGTACATATGGAAGTCTTGCCCTTTACTCAATGGAAAGGGTAATTGTTCCTGTTTTATCAGTACAGTAAAACAAAACTAGTACCAACTTTAGTGAAGTGAAATTGTGGAAGATCCCCAGCATCACATATGAGTATTACCACCATTCTAGTCCTGTACATTCGAGGGCACGTGTGGTCCAGTGGATTGAGCGCTCGTCCCGCAATCCAAAGGTCGTGGGTTCGAGTCCCACTGTGGCCAACGTGTTGTGCCCGTGAGTAATTACTCCTCTCCACCCAGGTGTATAAATGGGTACCAGCATTATTCAATGCTGGGAAAGTAGCAGACTCGCTGTGCGGGAGGAGTGGCGAACCCCCACAGCAAAACATAATACAGAGGAGTCTGGCCCAAACGCTACGGAAAGAGAGATGGGCACTCCGCGCACGAGCTTGCTCGGCACGAGATTTTACTTTACTTTTTAGTCCAGTACATTATTCACAAGTCAAGATAGATACAGGCCAAAGTGAATTTACACATGTCGGCCATATTGAATTCAAGATGGCCGGCAAACATAATTATTTGCAACTTAAATTATGGTTTATATAGAAACCTCAGTATCACAAACATGGGTATTGCCACCATTTTTAGCACTGCATGTTTTTTCAAAGTCAAGAAAAGGCCAAAGTACATTAAACATGTCGGCCATATTGAATTCAAGATGGCTGCCAAACAAAATTAGTTACAACTTAAATTATAAAGAAACCTCAGTATCACAAACATGGGCATTGCCACCGGTTATAGCACTGTATGTTATTCAGAAATCAAGATACAGGCCAAAGTATATTCAGCATGGCGGCCATTTTAAATTCAAGATGGCCGCCAAACGAAATTAGTTACAACTTAAAATATGGTTTCTATAGAAACCTTAGTATTACAAACATGGGTTTGTAGCAAAAAATCCATTAAATAACACAAGGAACCATACTAATACACTTAAAATGTATTAGATGAAAATATATTTTTTACTTTATTTGAAAAGCTAAATTTTTCAACAAAACAGATTTGAATGGAAGTTTTAATTAAAATTTTGAAAGAAGGGTGCATGATTTGAAGAACTCCTTTTTTTTCAAGTAATGAGCTGATTTTTTAATTGAAAAATGTGACTTGCTCCCACAAAACTTGAAACAAGTTGTCAAGTTTTATATTTTAAGTTCCAGACCTGTAAAGGAGGTGTTCTCACACATATGATCAAAAGTAATAATTAACCATTTTTCAGTTTATTAAGTGTAATAATAATTCTTGTAACATGCGACAAATTCACCGAAGTGTTCAGGAAGCAGTAGCGTAGTAAAATATTTTTAAAACTCTGTAGTCTTCCTGAAAAGTGACACTTCTTAAAGGTGCATTTTGTGATTCCAGCACCTTCTGGTTCACCAGATATCCTTGAGAAAAGCTTATTCACAAAATTTGAGTTGATCCCAAGCTTGTGGTTTTGTGTTATGAGCAATTGCTTGTTTCCCACAGTCCCATAGGCTACTGTGCTGTAATTTCTGCCCATTTATGGACAGAAAATACAAAATTGCAAATTTTTTACAGATACGACCAAATTTGCACGTAAGATTTTGGTACACATGGTTTACTAAGGCTAACGGTTCAGATGATATGAAAATCTCAACTTTTTCGAGGTAAATCGGGGGGACGAGGTTGTGGATCAAGAAATGCCCCTTTAAGTTACTGATGCATTTCAGGGGTGTCCAACCTGCGGCCCGCGGGCCATTTGCGGCCCTCGAAGAGTTTTCATGTGGCCCGTGAGGTACTTACCAGAAAAAATAAAAATGCATAAATATCTCACATAATACATTTATAATAAAAGATGTCATTAAATTACCTCACACATAGAATTAAAGAACCATTCCCAAATAACATACAATACACACACACAACTTACCCCTCACACACCACCATCACCATCTCCTCCCATCACCCCCCTCCCCCCACACACACATACACCGCCCAAATGGTCACCAATACAAACATGCAGATCATCTCTGTTACACCCACTCTTAGCAGGGGCGAATCCAGGATTTGAAAAACGTCAAAATTACCGGGGGGGCTGAAGGCTGAAACTTGCCCAAAATGGACTGATTTTGCAAGATTTTGCAGAATTACCGGGAGGCGCGCGCCCCCTCCCTAGATCTGCGCCTGCTTAGCCACAATAAGGGGGATATGGCTCTCATTTTCAGCCTTCTTGTATAAATGATCCTTTTTCATGCCAAGTTGGTGTAGAAGTGGGTTGCTTTTAAAATTTAAAAAAATGTTTGACAAATAGTCCAAATTCCTTAATCTGCAGAATGAAATTTTCTACAAATTGTTGGAAAATGGGTACATTTTCCTCAATCTGAAACCAACATTTTATAAAAGAAAAATTAGTCCTATTTCCTCAAGCTGAAGCCAAATTGTTCAAAATTTCCTAAAAAGGTTGACATTTCTAAGAAAAATGGCAAATTTGTGTTAAATTTTGCCCAAAATCTGCATTTGGCTTTGTGTTAAATTTTGCCCAAAATCTGCACCTCTGGTTTAGCTATGGGTCCTATCAGCCTGGCCAGGATCACCCTCTTCAAGGAGTTTTGAAGAAAACACACAGTAGTGATATTGGTCGGGGTAGTTCTTGGGTTGTCAACAGGCTTGTTTTTGGTTTGGGGGCGTGCGATGATGGTAGCCATCCTCCAGAACTTGGGTAAGGACTAGTTGGTATAAGGCAACATGTGTAGAACTCCTTGAGCCATTCTAGACATCGCGGGCCGCATCGCATCAGGAACTCCGCTGGGATATTATCAGGCCCCTGGCTTTCACTCTTAATTGGCATGCAGAGGTAAGCTCTCTAGTGAGGAATGGTGTTTTTTTTTAACAGAGCGAATATGTGATCCTTATCAATGTCCTTGGAACGACTTTTTGCGAGGAGTTGCTCAGTCTTTGAGTTGTCATACACCGGACATTCGGTTGGTTTGAATGGTTAACCTTAAAAATGTAGGGTGACATAATAATCTCTTTGCCCACTTGATATGTCTTACACTCGGAAAGACTTCCATATGTACCTCCCCTCGTATATATTTATAACATGATACAAAATTTATTTTAAAATTTTGGCCTTGTTGATAAAAATGGAAATAAACATATAAAATAATAACATTTTAGGTTGCATGTAAATATGAGGGGGTTACATATGGGAAGTCTGCCCTTTACTCAATGGAATGGTAATTGTTGTTCATGTTTTATCAGTACAGTAATACAAAACTAGTACCAACTTAGTGAAGTGAAATTGTGGAAGATCCCCAGCCTCACAAATATGAGTATTACCACCATTCTAGTTCCGTACATCGAGGGCACTGTGTCCTTGGATTGAGCGCCTCGTCCCCGCAATCAAGGTCGTGGGTTCGAGTCCCCTGTGGCCAACAATTGTGCCCTTGAAGTAAGGCATTTACCTTAATACTCCTCTCCACCCAGGTGAATAAATGGGTACCAGAATTATTCAATGCTGAAAGTCAGACTCGCTGTGCGGAGGAGTGGCGAACCCCCCACAGCAAAACATAATACAGAGGAGTCTGGCTTAAACACAAAGGAAAGAGAGATGGGGCACTCCGCCACGGCTTGCTCGGCACGAGACTTTACTTACTTTGTAGTCCATTACATATTATTCACAGTCAGATAGATTCCAGGCCAAAGTGAATTTACCATGTCGGCCATATTGAATTCAAGATTGCCGTCAAACAGAATTATTTGCAACCTTAAATTTGGTTTATATATAAACCTCAGTATCACAAACATGGGTATTGCCACCATTTTCGCACTGCTGTTTTTCAAAGTCAAGAAAAGGCCAAGTCCATTATAAAACATGTCGGCCATATTGATTCAAGATGGCTGCCAAACCAAATTAGTTACAACTTAAAATTAATAAATAAACCTCAGTCTCACAAACATGTCATTGCCAACGGTTTAGCACTGTCATGTTATTCAAAACAAGATACCGGCCAAAGTATATTCAGCATGGTGGCCATTACTAAATTCAAGATGGCCGCCAAACGAAATTAGTTACACTTAAAATATGGTTTCTATAGAAACCATAGTATTACAAAACTGGTTTGGTAGCAAAAAATCCATTAAATAACAAGGAAACGCATACTATACACTTAAAATGTATGAGATGAAAATATATTTTTTACTTTATTGAAAATCTAAATTTTCACAAACAGATTTAATTGATTTTTAATTACAATTTTGAAGAAGGGTGCATGATTTGAAGAACTCCTTTTTTTTCAGTATAGACTGATTTTTTAATTGAAAAATGTGACTTGCCCCCACAAAACTTGAAACAAGTTGTCCAAGTTTATATTTTAAGTTCCAGACCTGTAAAGGAGGTTTCTCACACATGATGATCAAAGTAATAATTAACCATTTTTTCAGTTATTAAGTGTACTAATCAGATCTTGTAACATGCGACAAATTCCAACGGTAAAGTGTTTTTCAGAGCGGGAGCGTCGTAAAATATTTTTGAAAACTCTGTAGTCTTCCTGAAAATTACATTGACTTAAAGGTCATTTTGTGATCCACACCTTCTGGTTTCAACCAGATCTCCTTGAGAAAAGCTTATTCACAAAAAGTTGATCCCAAGCTTGTGGTTTTGTGTTAGGAGCAATTGCTTTGTTTCCCACTCCCCTAGGCTACTGTGCTGTACTATCTGTCCATTTACGGACAGAACTACAAAAATTGCAAATTTTTTACAGATCGAACCAAATTTGCACATAACATTTTTGGTACACATGGTTTTACTAAGTCTAACCGGTTCAGATTATAATGAAATCTCAACTTTTCTGAGGTAATTCGGTGGGGACCATGTGTATCAAGACATGCCCCTTTAATTTACTGATTCATTTCATGGGCGTCCAACCTGCGGCCCGCGGACCAGTTGCTGCCCTCGAAGATTTTTCATGTGGCCCCGTGAGGAGTACTTTCCCAAAAAAATAAAATGCATAAATATCTCACATAATACAATTTATAATAAAAGATGTTCATTAAATTACCTCACACATAGAATTAAAGAACCATTCCCAAATAACATACAATACACACACACAACTTACCCCCACAAGCACCACATCCCCATCTCTCCCATCACCCCCCCCTCCCTCCCCCCCCACACACACCTACAAACCGACCGCCCAATGGTCCACCAATACAAAATGCAGATCATCTCTGTTACAAAACCCCTCTTAGCAGGCGCGGATCCAGGATTTGAAAAAGTCAAATTACCGGGGGGCTTGAAGGCCTGAAAAACTTATTGCCCAAAATGGCTGATTTTGCAAGATTTTGCACGAATTCCGGGAGGCGCGCTTCCCCTCTCTAGATCTGCGCCTGCTTAGCCACAATAAGGGGGATATGGCTCTCATTTTCAGCTTCTTGTAATAATGAATCCTTTTCATGCCAAGTGTGGTGTATAAGTGGGTTTTTGCTTTTAAAATTTCAAAAAATGTTTGACAAATAGGCCCAAATTCCTTAATCTGCGAATGAAAATTTCTACAAATTGTTGGAAAATGGGTACGGTTCCTCAATCTGAAACCACATTTTATAAAAAATTGTTGAAAAATTATGTCCTATTTCTGCAGCTGAGCCAAATTGTTCAAATTGCCTAAAAGGTGACATTTCTAAGAAAATGGCAAATTTGTTTAAATTTTTGCCCCAAATCTGCATTGGGCTTTGTGGTTAAATTTTGTGCCCAAATCTGCAACCTCTGGTTTAGCTATGGGTCCTATCAACAGTCTCGGAGGCACGCCTGTTTCACAATCAAACCAAACTTGAGACGCCTCTCCCGCCGTATTATGCTGGCCAGCAATATTTTGCTTCAACCAATGCGGCCCTTATGTCAAAAGGTTGGACAAACCCTGCAGTAAGTATATGCAACTTCTATGAAATCCTCAAAGAGTCAAAATAGCAAAAATAATCTTCTAAGTTTTTTCACATCTTTGGAGTACAAATTGCTCAACATAATTTGATATTACTTTTAAAGTGGATTTTTTTCCTGTGATTCCAAATTGTACATGTATCAACAACCCAAAAGTTTAAATGAACTTCCTGGGTTTTTGGCCAGAATGGGGGTCAACAAATGGAGAGTATTAATTTGAAATGGGATTTTTCACATGAAGACTGATTTGAAAAAAAAAGGCCAAAACCTTACTTTATGATTGCAAATAAGTTTATCAAGCAAATCAAATCAATGGAGTTTTTAAACGACAAACTCAAAATTTCACACTTGAATAAAACACTGTTTTTCTTGGCCCAAAGAAATTGTAAAATTACCACAGAGTTGGCTGACAATACCAACATCTGCTTATAAAACACACCAAAACATCCCAGTATGACAGTAGAAAGTTTTGAAAAAAGAGGTTCATGCACATACACGGGGAATAATGTTATTCATGTTTGTATCTTATTGTTAAGTGCATGATTCTGAAACTGTACCTACTTTGTGTGGTTATCCTACATGGTACAGATCCACCCCATGCCCAGATAACACGGCTCGTGGGCTTATGAGATGCCATCGTAGCCCTAGGAAGAGAACAGTCTGGTAATAACTTGGGTTAGGTGGACTACTGATGTTTATGTATTGTTAATGACTTCTCGTAGACTTCTAAGGTCAGAAATACCCATTTCAACACACAATAAATGGAGCCTTGTGCACAAATGATCTCAATTATCTATAATTAAACAGTGTTAATGAATCTTTACGATTTTTTGATTTAATTTGTATGTCCAAACAAAATTACTATACACAAATTAGTAAGATTACTTATGTTTACTAGTGTCCTGTGTTGAAAGCTTGCATTTAACTATGATATTCCTCACAGCGAAGACTCCAAAATGACAGCGCACAGGGTCATACAAAAACTCCTCAGTTATGATATTTCCAGAGGGAATCTTCTCAGTCCTGAAGGTAATCTTGTCCAGCAGTTCAAGACGACAAGATAAATAAAGTTCCTCGACGATAATACATCCACAGTCCAAGATAACACCCACGATTTCTATCTGTCCAAAATTTGGAATCCTATTTTGATTCCAGCACTTTCGGCTTCAAAGACGACAGTAGAATAATTACAGCAAACTCTCTCTCACATGGAATTGAACAGATAATAAATCCTGGCACTGTGTGTTAAGCATAAATCTCCCATTATTGAGATAAAACTAGCTTTCCATACTGTATAGCTGATTGCAAATGTTGACGGCGAGACCTTATGCTCAAATCTCCTATATCTACTGACTTCACAAAAATCCCCAGTCTAAAAATAGACATTACATCATTCTATGCATAACATGACCTTTTCACCATCAAATCAGATTTCACAATCTAAATTGCATCACTTCATATATATAACTTTGTTGGGGAATTCCCAGATCTTGCAATGCCTTGATCTTTTAAAAATAAACAAAAGCTGAGTCCGTTACTAATTTTAAGCATTCTTTTGGAATCCCCCACTTCCCTATTGATCAATCTAAACAGGTCACTTAGCATAACACTCTTGTGAATCCCCTTTTCTCTCTGTTGTATAGTAGACAAAATTATTTTTCCAAGTGAGAATCGTCTTCCTCAATAAAATTGAGAAAATAATTTTTAAAAGTTTAATCAGAAAAATTTTGAGGGTAATTTAACATCCTCCCCCTTAAAAAGAAATTGAATGAATGAAAATTTTCCAAAATCTGGCTTTAATACCTTTAACCCTTTTGTGGTTAATTTTTTCATACAGTTTACACAGTGCAATTCTATCTACACTTTGTATTATAATGTTCTTGCATTGCTGCCCTTCAGTCTATACTTACATTAAGTTTTTGTAACATCAAATTTCTGAACATAAATTTAAGGCAGCTCTGGACAAGGCATCAGCCAAGACATTTTTTCCTTTGAATGTCTTATGTCCAGATTGTATCTTGTAGAGTTAAACGTCCTAAATGTTAAATGTCTTGTCAGGTGGAGTTTCTAAATTAATCAATCCACAAAATTAATTAAATACAGTTCATAATTCGTATTGGGTTACATTGTTCCCCAATATGCATCAAAGCGCAGTTTGACTGGATCTGAATTTCAGTCGCACGTCGACTTGGCTCACTGGTGCGCAATTTGGTGGGCCTCTTAAACGCTACCCTCAATGTCATGGGGTTTGACTTGTGTTTTCACTGGGGTAACATTCAGGAAATATGTTTTCCCACTCCATGATTAACTCTTCAAATTCGCTTGTTGAATTTGTGGTAGGTGACCTAATTTGTTTGTCTAAATTGGCAAGTATGTCCGGAATTTGTCAATTTGGCACCATAAATCATTTTCTTTTGTTTACAGGCTGGTTTTGTTCAGTTTCTGACTCTGTGATGCCATCATTTTTTACACCTCATCACCAACTCTGGATGACACCACACGCAGGCTTAACGTCCTCATCTCTTTCATTATACCTTTGAGCATATTTATGTGGCATAACTGTCGACTTTTACGTCTACCTGGTGTTTTTTATCACATAGTCAAGTTCTCCAACTTTGTTCTCAATCTCATATTGTCCAGAAGACTTGCTTTGCAAAGGATGCCCTTGTATTGGGAAAAAGTGCCAAAACTCTATAACCTGGCTTGAATACTCTTTCCTCGCATCTTTGTCATACCATGGTTGGTCATTTTTGCCTGACCTTTTGAGATTTGTGTTTGGCAATTTCAGTGGCTTTTTGGAGCCTGTGTCTGAAATTGAGACACATAGTCTAACAAATTCACATCAGGATTTCACACAACCACTTTCTTTCAGTAGTTTCAATGGTCCCCTAACTTTGTGACCAACACCAACTCAAATGGACTAAATCCTATGACTCTTGTACAGACCTCCCTGGTAGCAATAACAGGAAATTAACTCCCTCTTCCCAATCCCTCTCAAATTCAAAACAATAGGTTTTGTATCATTGTTTTCAATGTTTGGTGTACCTTTCAGGGCCCGCTGGGATTCTGGGTGGTATGCTGAAGAACTTGTACTGGGAAATTCCCACTGGTCCATAACTTGTTGGAATAAACTGACATGAAATTTGATCCTTGATCAGACTTAATTGATTTTTGGAAGGCCTTCTAGGGTAAAAAAACTTTGTTAGAGCTTGTCACCTATACTCTGTGCCGCTAATATTTCTCAGGGTTAGCCTCAGGATCGTGTGGACGCACACATGATGGTCATAATATTGATTTTCTGACTTGGGGTCCCTTGGAAGTGTCCACGCCATCTTTACACCCTACTTTAACCCCCTCTAAAATGGCTCATCAAATGCTGGTATTGTTGCAAGGGAGCACGTAAGGAATTTTTCTGATTGGGCTTTCCCACCATTTGACATGTGTGACAGTCTTACAATACTCAGACCAGAATCTTTCTAGGTAGGCCACCAAAAAGACTCCTAATTCTGTCATGTGTTTTTTCTCAACTAAGTTCCTGCCCATGGGACTATCATGGCTATTCCTATCACTCACTTTCCCTATGGTATACCTTTGGAACTACAATTTGATGCACAACCTTCTATTCCTCATCTACAAGTGCATCAGGTGGCCGCCATTTGCTCAGGAGGACAACCATTTTGCTTGTAAAACGACAGGAATTTGCTCGGACTTCCTGTTGCAACCATGCCCTCCACCTAATGTCCTAAGTGCTTGGTCCGTTGTGCTTCTCATTTACCAGCTTGTCATGGCTTAAAGTTTCTCCTTTACAGTCCCTAACTCTATCATGCTCAGCGGCGGTTTTTCATTGTTTACCAGCTTTGTCACTTTGTTTGTGCTCAGGGGCTGGATTTTCACTACATGTGAATTTAGTCTCCCCTGAAGAGGTAAGATTACCTCCAAATTCCTCTACTTTGAGAGAAAAGTATCCTCAAATTTGGGTACCAAGTCATCCTCAAAGCCTTCCTATATGTGTGATTATTTTGACTCATCACCTGCTCACTTTTTTGCACTGTGAGGTTTTCTGGTCCATTGACCTATTTTACTGCCACAGCGGGAAAAATGTCTATTCCTCATCAAATTTATCCACTGTACAGGGCCACTGGGAAACTCTGGATTTGGGAGCACTTTCCCCCCTGCCAAAAAATCATTCCCTAAACAACATTGATACCCCTTTAACTGGGAGTTCCTGTCTAACACCAATTGTGACAGTTTCCAGAACAAGTCCTGATTTCAATTCATTTTGTGAGAGGGACACTATACAGCCTACCTATCCCCTGAATCCATGCACTAGTTCCTGTGGAAAACTCTCAAATATCAAATTGGAATTGTATTTTCCAATATCATGGACTGGGCGCGCAGCACGTGTCCTGCATGATTCTAATGGGTTTTGGATCTAAACTATCACCTGAAGTGACACAAATCCCTCTCCAAACAATGCTTAAGTTCAATCCCTTACTTTTTCTGTGTCAAATCCCTTTAGTGGAATTTCTTGTTTCTGAACAGAAGAATGAACTTGTGGGGGGGGGGGGGGACCTCAAAGTAAACTGCACAACCTATTGGTTTTGACTTACTTTTGGCTCCCTCCTTTTGGGTGGATAGCCATGTATCTCCAACACCTTGACTTTGTATTTCCTGGCTTTTTTTTACGGTGATTGCATGTGAACTGTGATTTGGTCCCATCACATTTTGCTGAATTAGCAACCATTAACTTCTTTACTCCCCTTTTCATGGAACCTGACTGGGATGTCCCCCTCCGGATGCACCATGAGACGCTTTGTTAGAAAGGACCCACTTATTGTGTATTTGTGTACCTATAATTCTTGCTTAGGCCTACTAGTATGACTTAATTTGTGGTCAATGCCATAAATCGTCGGCCTTTACGCTGCTTCACGCAAACTGTCAATTTGGTTTTCAATCGCAGATGTGTGTTGAGAGCTGAATGTAGACACTGTTTGAACTCTTCCACTAACATCAACTCCTTAAGTTTGACCAAAATTTTGCCCGACTTCTTTTGAGAGAACCAGCGATCAAACATTTTGTTCCTTACAACGGTGGCAAATTCAACATGGGGTCTGGTCATCCTTTTTCCTGACCAGACCTGAATTTTTGTCCTTATGCCCTCTGGCACCAATTCATATGCTTTTGAGCACTGCCTGCTTAACCTCGTCATAATCACTACAATCCTGTCTAATGACATGGCCTAATATATTTCTTTCTGGGCTTTACCATGAAAACTTGACTTAGCAACAAGGTCCAAAGACTCCTTGGGCCATTTCAGCGATTGGCAATTTTCTCAAGTGTAAGAAGTAATTTGTCTACTTCTTGTTTCCTGAAATTTTGGAACCAGGCGAATTTTTCGGGGCCGCATCAACCCCAGATTTCTGAATAGTCTGATAGCTAGCCTGTCGTTTCATTTTCAATTTTCTAACTCTATCTGAGCTTCAAGCTCTTCTTTTTCATCTCCATTTTGCTGTTGTAATTCCATCTCTTCATCTCTTTTTTCTCATTCATTTTGCATTTTTTTATTTCAATTCCTTTTCCTTTTTGTTTTTGTTCCTTTCTTTCTGTTTTTGTTCATTTCTTTGTTTTTGTTCCTTTCCATCGTTTTTGTTCATTTCCATCTTTTTCATTCCCTATTTCAATTCCCTTTTGATTCAAGTTCTTTTAACGTGAATGCATCACTTTTGCACTGTTCCAGAACCTCTTCTACATCTTTTCCAATATGAACTATCCCAAACATCTTCCTGACAATTTTTCAATCAAACTATTTTGATGATCTGTTTTCTCATGGCATGTTTTGCCTCAAGTCCTAAATGCTTTTCTAGTTTCATAACCAGGTTTTCTCAACTCATCAAACTTCTCCCAAGTGATTTGCCCTAATGAACACTTCTGGATCAAACTCCATTGTGATGTACTCTCAACACATATACTACTTGAACCACACTATAAATAGTACATGTAATTTAACACAAACAACAAAAAAATTTTGTATCTAAAATGTTCCAATGTTTACAATATTTAATTCACACTTTTAATGTGTAAATGCTGAACATAAGGCTCAACTTTATCTCAATTCATTTTCCTCCTTCCCGGACGAGCCCCCAATTCTGTTTATGACGTCTCGTAGACGTCTTAAGTCATAATACCTTTCAAACACAATAAATGAGCTTGTTGCACAAATTATGCTAAATTATTATTAATAAACAGTTTTACATGATCTTTACTTTTGATTTGGTTCAAGAATTGGTATGTCAAAACAAAATTACATAGACCAATTAGTTAAGATTACTTATGGTTATAGTGTCCTGGTGTTGAAAGCGTTGCAGTTCAGCGATTGATATGTCCTCAAGAAGTAAGGGAGAGGTTGAACCGGGCAAATGCGAGACTCCAAAATGACTAGCGCACAAGTTTATAAAAACTCCTCAGTTATTCTATCCCAAGGGAATCTTCTCAGTCGTAAAGAAAACTTTGTCCAGGCAGTTCAAGACCACAAGGATAAATTAAGTCCCCTCGACATAATAAATCCACAGTCCAAGATACTCACCACGATTTCTATCTGTCCACAATTTGGAATCCTATTTTGATTCCTTCAGCACTTTGCTTCAAAGACGACAGTAGATGATACAGCAACTCTGCCTCACATGGATGGAACATATATAAATCTGACTGTGTGTGAGCATAAATCTACCATTATGTAAAAAGATAAAACTAGCTATCCATACTGTATAGCTGATTGCAGAACTGCTGACGGCGAGACTTAGCTCGAATCTCCTATATATACTAGACTTCACAAAAATCCAGTCCCAAAATAGACATTCAATCATTCTTATGCATAAACATACCTTGCACCATCAAATCAGATTTCACAACAATCAAATTACAATCACTTTCATATATGACTTTGTGGGGGAATTCCCCGATCTTGCAATGCCTTGATCTTTTAATAATTAAACACTAGCTGAGTCAGTTACTAATTTTTGCATTCTTGGGGAATCCCCCACTTCCCTATTGTTGCAATCTAAACGGTGCACTTAGCAAACAACTCCTTGGGACCCCGTTTCCTCTTTTAAGTAAACAAGATTTTTCCAGTGAGAATCTCTCTCAAATAAAATTGAGAAATATATTTTTAACCAGTTGAATCAGAAAAATGGAGGCCATATACAGTATGCGAAAATGTCCCCGGTTTTAGTCTGTTCTGATCCATCCCCATATTTTCTGTCACTGAACTACCACCCCCACCTTTTCTCATCTTTGACCATATTTAAGGTGGGTATTAAAGGGATTAGCAACAATTTGCTAATCCGAAATATACAAAAATCTCAAAATTCCTATTTTTTTGTATTTTTGTTCACTGGCATGGATATGCAAACATAACCTGCAAGTGGTTGGCTTTGAAATCATTGTATTCAAGAAGGCAGTACTTTTTATTCGATTCTTTAATTTCTATACGTGCGTAGCAACATTCCGACTTGAATCAAAAGAAATCCTTTCTCGGTGAAATACCCAGATTTTAAGCATGATATTTGTGCCTCCATGATCAATACAGTTTGACCTCAAAAATCAAAACATGATTGATCTTTGTTTATTCTGCGCTACTGTAAACACAAGCAGCCGTTGTTTGTAGATTTTGAGACGTCAATCGCTGTAAATGGTCTATTTACGTGCGACCGGCATGACAAATGGTGTGTTGTTTCTACATTAAAGCATTATATGGAATTTTACACACTTAGCCCTTGATTTATATAAGTTAAAACAATGCCCTTCCCCCCCCTCCAATTTTTTTATTCTCTTGAATATCCGCTGCTAATCCCTTAAGGCCAGGAATTTCAACAGGAACTGTTTTTTGCGTCTTCTTTCTTTGTTTCCAACATATATACAAGTAATCATATTTGAAAAGGAAAATACCAAGGAAATCCCAAATAGGATAATCTTTTTTTCCTGCAAATAATGCATATTTTTTGAGAAAAATCGTGAAAATGGTGATTTTCCACTCATTTTTTTTTGGTTCCCTATAAAAAAAATATAGAAATGGCAAAAAATGTGCCTGTTCGTTTTTGTAGTCCAGAGTCCAAAAAAAAATAGTTCTAGGGTCGTATTTCCCATTTTTTCAAATGGTGGACTATTTTCACGATTACTTTGCCAAGATTGTTCATTATCATGTTTTCAGGTGTCCAAGTTTGTGAAAAATATCGGATCCAAAACACATAATGATAAAATTGGATGATTTACTTACGCCCAATATTAATTGGTCGACCAAAAATTTTTCACCTTTTTTAAAATATTGGGCTCGACTGCGTCTCGCCCAATATTTTTGCAACTCTGCTCGACGCATTCTTTGGGCTAATAATCGATCCATTTATATCAAAGTTGGACATAAATCCAGATTTTTAACAAAAATTAAAACTAAAACTACCGACCCTAGATTTTTATATGCTTTATCATGCATTGTCGTTTCTTACCTGTTGCTGATATGGATTTCGAGCAACTGGGAACCAAAAATCACGAATTATCACCGAAAGTGAACACAGAGAAAATAGCCTTATTCCAAACCCAAATCATCTGTTATTCTTCACACTGCTTCTGCACCAGATCAAATTACTTCATCTGGGTTCTTATGATCAAAATCCAACAATTTATGAGCCTCAAATCGCAAAATTAAAATCACATTCTGTTTGCGAAAGCAACTCACGTGGGCAGCCAGTTTACAATAAATACAAGTTACTGTGGGTATGTGTCATCGAATCGATGCACCAAGGCGTTCTTGATGCGCTCATAATTCCAACTTTTGCTCGCGCGCGCCGCATGGCACAGACTCATATTGCGGAATACGCGAAATTACCCGCCCTTCTGCAGTTGAGCACATGTGATTTTGTTTTGGTCAAAAATGGGTAACAGAGTAAAAGTAAAATGAACAAAATATGAAGAAAAATTGATATATTTAGATTGTGTTAAAATGTATGGAAAGAAAACATATTAATGCTATTAAACATGAAAAAAACTAAAAACTGGACAAAAATGACTAAGGTCCTGCCTTAACACCCCCCTTAAGGAAAATACTTCAGTGTATGTTATTGTAATGCCCAGCAAATCTAAGTAACCATAAAGGATAATTGTAGACAATGGTACTATGTAATAATTCGTCGCCCACATCACATACTGTCTTATCTGATGAAATGCCGTTTTCGAGAAAATCGCCATTGAAATTCTACCAGTAGATTTCATGTTTGTACTATATAATTAAACATTACAATTTACTTTTTAATTTTGCATTATGAAGAAAACATTCTGATGTTTAAGTTTTAACCTTGCGGAGTTTTGAAAGTGCAATTGTATTCCTGATAAACAGCTACAAAGTCATAAGTCTGTATGTGAAATGCAAAAAAGTCGTATTTTGCACATACGACGCTAATTTCACCATTATATTTCAATGCGTTCAGATAGATCTGTATGTGAAAAGCGTAAACAGCTTGTTTTGCGAACAACGTTAATTATACACCTATTGAAATTACATGTAAATGAAACATACAAACATACAATCGCGATATGCAGTTTTGAGCTTATTGATCAAAATTCTTAATTAATATCTCACTAATTAGGTCACTTTCAAGATTGTAACTTTGTGCATGTATAGACCATAACATTATAAGCACATATGCAAAATATCTCAAAAATGTCAGATAAGACAGTATGTGATGTGGGCGACGAATTAATAACTGGTTAAAAGATGCCCTTACAAGTTCATTGCTCTCACTCTGAGCCCATGGCCTCAGTCGGGTATTGGCCCGCTGCTGGTCAGATTAACCTACTTATCCCAAATTGCTTGTGATCATACCTGAACTTCTGATGATTATAAGGCTATCATACCTGAATATGTGACTTGTTTTCTGCTGAGTATACATGTTTTTTGTGAATATGCAAAGGGGCGTGGCCTATAATATGGTCTCCAAACCAATTTCGAGCAGATCAGAGCTGAATCGGCTTGAGCATGTGTCTTCAGGAACCTTCCGTCTTTTATGATATATAATTAGTACCGGACACACTTGCCATTTATTTTGCATAGGCCTGGGCTATTCAGTACGGTGTAGCACAAGGCATATATCCACCTTAAACCGGTCCAGCTTTGCGGTGTGGTGGGTAGTTAAGGCACAAGACGTTAGGAATCTTTGTACAAGATATATGTAGCACTAGTGGATACACATGCTGTAACTACCCGTCTATGTTACATAGGCCTGGGCTATTTAAGTACGGTGTAGCACAGAGCCTAGCTGTATCCACCTCAACCCAGTCCAGCTTTGCGGTGGATAGTTGTCTTGTCTTGTTGAGTCGGCAAAGACATCTCTTGAGGCATCACGTCAACTTGACCTTGTGGGTGGCCGAGCGACTTAATTATTACTGTGCTTGGGTTTGCTTGCACCTCCACCCTCAGCGTAATACTCCCTATTTTTTTTTTTTTTTTTTTTATTTTGCATAGGCCTGGGCTATTCAGTACGGTGTAGCACAAGGCATATATCCACCTTAAACCGGTCCAGCTTTGCGGTGTGGTGGGTAGTTAAGGCACAAGATGTTAGGAATCTTTGTACAAGATATATGTAGCACTAGTGGATACACATGCTGTAACTACCCGTCTATGTTACATAGGCCTGGGCTATTTAAGTACGGTGTAGCACAGAGCCTAGCTGTATCCACCTCAACCCAGTCCAGCTTTGCGGTGGATAGTTGTCTTGTCTTGTTGAGTCGGCAAATACAATACAATACAAACGGCATTTGATATAGCGCCTTCTCAAAGACATCTCTTGAGGCATCACGTCAACTTGACCTTGTGGGTGGCCGAGCGACTTAATTATTACTGTGCTTGGGTTTGCTTGCACCTCCACCCTCAGCGTAATACTCCCTAACATTGAACTTGAAGATAGCCAAACTTGAACTGTTGCCTACAGTAGCCGGAAGAGCATTCCAATCTGGCTGGGAAAAACAAGAAACTCTCCAGCCAATTTCACGGAATTTCAGGTCATGTCCCCTGGTAGACTAATATTTTTCTGGACATATTTATCTAGATCAATGTCCACTATCCCATGCAACATTTTATAAAACATGGTAACCCTTGAAATTTTCCTCCTAGTCTGAAGAAGCATCCATCCCAACTCGGTCATCAGCCTAGTCATTGTACCCTTCTCTCTTGTGTACTCCCTCTTACAAAAGCGAGCAGCTTGTTTTTGAACTCACTCGAGAGCGTCGATGCTGCCCCTGGTATGGGGGTCCCAAGATGATGACACACATTCGAGATGGGGTCGGACAATAGTTTTGTAGGCAGTGACCTTCACTGTCTCGTTACAACTCTAGAGATTTCTTTTGACAGCTCCCATCAGTCCAGAAGAAAGCGTACAAGTATGTATATGTACAAGTACATACATACGTCATAATTTCCCACAATGCAATGCAGCTTTTTAAAGAAATACATAAGGTTTTAACATTTCACCCCGGGACAGTTTATTTTTACAGTTCTGAAGCTGTAATCTTCACTACATAGAGTTTTAAAGCTTATCAATATGTGCGGATTTTGGATATCTTTTTTCAAATAAAAGATATTAATTAAGAAAATTGATATGACGTCATCAGTGACATTTTTTTCAATAATTAAATGAAATCATGAAATCAAAATTTTGACACATAGAATTTGTTTATAATGTTGTTTGGCATCAGTTCTGAAATTTGTATCCTTTCTCATCTCAAAACTGAGAATCCCAAGAGGATTTTGTAAAATTATTTTGTATTTCTTTATAATTTGGTGACGTATGTTCGTACTTGTACGTATACGTACAAGTACGCTATCGTCTGCACTGCCCATTGCACGCTGAGCCTTTTTAACTGCTCCACCAGTCTGAATACCCCAGCTGTGAGTGTGTTAGATATTTGAACCCTCAAATAAGGATGAGAATTAATACTGTCCAAGTCTTGCCCGCAGAATTTATAGATCCACTTAGTGGGAATTCTAGATGAAATGGACATGGTGGCGCATTTGCTAGGGTTGAATTTCATTAGCCAATCCTCTTGCCATTTCTCTAAGATGTGGAGATCATTCTGAAGAGTAGACTTATCTTGGTCGGATGAGATGGGTGTGTAAAGGAGACAATCGCTCCTATAGAACCCCAACCAAAGTTACTAATGTTAGCTCCAAATGAATAGAGTGGGCCGTACCTAATCGCATTGTATAGAGCTCCATAGAAGAAGTGCATTAAAAGCTGAAAAAAAGCTGAAAGAAATCCCAAGAAAGTGTCCGTCATGTATTGTGTCTTACAGTGACTACTCAGCAAAATAAACATTGTTTTATCTAATTTTGATGAAGTGTGTTTTGGAACCCTGATTTTAGAACTAATCTACTTAAAGACAACTATCATCAGTGATTGGAAAAATATTTGAAATTTGCAGGAATAGCTTCAAAAGTGAAGGATAAAGTCTGGTAGAATTCTCATAAGTTTAATACCTTTTCCAACTGAATATTGAACAGAAAAGGAAGAAAACGCAGTGTTCCCAAGATACGATTCCCCTTTTCATTCAATCCAATTACGTGTTTTAGTAAGTGTCCTACGCAGTAAGGCTAAAATGTCCGATTCTGTCCTTATTTATAGGTGTTTCCTTCTGGGCCTTATATCATTTGCAGGGTAATGTTAGTATACCTTTACTTGTTACCTACATGCAAATCTGATTTTTTGATGATTTGTTTTTTCGTTTTCTGATTTACCAAAATACTGTTAGTGTGCGCTTTACGACTCCCAACACCTAGTTCTCAATCAAAATATTACATGTTTTTAAAGGTACTTGTTCCGATTTATGTGTATTGTGTTCTCTACTTGATATGAGACCCTGGCACTTGCACATACACCCCGTCAAGTACCGTGGGAAACAAACTTGCGGTTTGATGGTAGATGCAATAATGCATGTTGCAAAACCCTATTCAATACTGTGCTAATATTGATGGTTAACCACTAAAACAGTGGTTTTTTGTTTATATCTTGAGAATGAAGTGGATTTGAGGGCTCAAATTTCAGGACGACAATGAGAAAAATATGGCCTTTCATCTGATATCAAAATCGATACTACTTCTGGGTAAATCAGGGGGTCCCAATGACGATCGGAACAAGCACCTTTAACTGAAGGGCACCTATTTTGATGATTGTATGCCCTGTCTGGTGTTTTCGTAACCTGACCAGGTTTAGGTTGTTGAATTCACAGTATTTTCGAAACCAGGGGTCCGTTCCCGAAACTCAATCGGAAATCTACATGCATACTATGTCATGCCTGAGTGGACGAATTTGTCAAAAGCACAGTGTAACTGGTATGAAAAGGTCTATTACTGTAAAAGTGATAATATTCGCGCGTGTAATTGTTCGCGTTTCAGCAATTTTTAACATTTTTGCTTGTTTTTAAATTCGCTCTTTTCAGCTATCCTACATAGACCTACACACAAAATAAACAATTTCGCAGGTTTTTAATTTCGCGCAAGCTCAGAAGTGCACGAAAAGCGGGAAAATTTTCCACTTTTACAGTATGTAGGACATATGCATGAGTTAGTACACACATGTAGGGTTAAGCATAAGTTTAGGGAACAGACCCTGGTCAGGTTACGGAAACACTGCCTTGTTACTGATAGACCTAAAATAGGCACTTGTGAAGTTCATAAATGCCTTTGATAAAAATATTGTTGGAAAAAGGATTATTTCCCAAATTTTAGTTGATTGTGATGGTGTAATTTTTAATATTTTTGAAATGCTGCGGTATACTGTATAAGTGGAAATTTTCGCGAGGTTTTTAATTTCGCGAGTGAACATAAAAACGCGAAAATAAAAATATCTTTTTCCAATAGATTTGTATTGTATTGATGTCAATACCGTGAAATTAAATTCTCGCGCATTTGGCAAAACTGTTAAAATCGCGAAAATATCTGTACGCGAAAAATTCCACTTATACAGTATTCCTTGGTGAATTTAATAGAAACTTGTATACTTTGACTCTTGTTTAGGGTAACGTGTCTTAAGGAAATTGCAGTCAAAGGTCATCTAGGCATCATTTGAGGTTATGTACAAAAGTTAATGGGTGTGTTTTGAACAGATATAGATGGTATTTGTAAAAGTTCCTGAGAATAATTGAAAGGAGGATCATACGGGGTTGTCAAAGGATGAAATGTCATCCAAGGGTCATTTACACATTGCAATTGCAATGTCCATGTCCATATGGATTTCCTTTCGGATGGCAAGCCTAATATAGTGCTACAGCAAAGAGCATGAAATAAATTTGAGAGTTGGGTTGTGATTTCTGTGTAATACTAGGGGGAATCAAAATATAATAAATATAATAGAGTAAAAAAGGTTATGCACTGACATGTTTCAGGTGCAAAGAAGATGCCAATAGAGCTGCAACATTCAATAGCCGTATCATACTGATTGAGCGGAAATTTAAAAGCACAAGTCCTGCAGGTGCGCACACATATTGTTAGGGAGTGCTTTGTTAATTGCTCGATGTTGAAGTCACGTCACCTCATCTATACTGTCTAACAGTTAAGACTAACTTTAAATTTGAAAAGTTCCTAGCTGTCTTGGATCAGATCAGATTATAGGTAACAATTACAATTTTCTTCCCATCTACAGACCTGTGGTTAGACTACATCAAGCTAGAGATCACACACCACAAGGGAGATTCATCCAACGTCTCATCATTATATGATCGAGCAGTGCAAGCCTTGAGAGAGACTACTTGGAGGAATTCTCAATGAAATACCACCTTCTGCTGCATGAAGCCACTAGAATTATTTTTTTTGCTAACTAAAATTTTGCCTGTCCAAATGGGTTGTTGTTTAGTTAAAAAAGTATGGTAACAAGTCCAGAGTTTTGACATTATTTTTCATGCTTTTTTTTACTAAAAAATAACGGTTGGTGATATTTAGTGGTTTCTTTTTTGGTCAACTTCTATGGTTATCATGTCAACAGCTGATTATTTTGAGTGCATTGGCAACAAAAGTAAGCATGCTCAGTTGGCCACAAAATGATGGGGCCATGCTCCTGATCAAACTGACACAAGTGCATTTATTTTTTGCTAATGCACGAGAAACTAAAATAGGCAGACATTAACCCTAAATCACAAATGTTATTACAGCAAATTTAAAAAAAATAATATATCATGAAATCCGTGCCAGTAATATTTCAAATGAAGGTTGGACATTTTTTGTGGGATTTGAACCAGGCCCTGGCGACCCCCAGTCCATGATCAAGAATAGCAGGCCCACAGTATGTTGCTGGGTACAGCCAGCAATTTCGTGAGGCTCATATGTGTGTGTATGAAACTCAGCACATGATTTGGACTAAATGAATTCTAGCGTCAGATCAGTGAGTTTGGGTTAGGTTTGGGCATGTTAGGGAGAATATTAACGCATTATTGGGCGCCTGCCTAAAGACACTATCAGTGATTTGTCCGAAAAAGTCAAAATCTATTAATTTTGCAGGAATAGCTTAAAAGTGAAGGATAAGTCTGTAGAATTCTCAAAAGTTAATTTTTCCAACTGACAAATTTACAGAAAAGGAAGAAAACACCAGTGTTCAAAGATAGGATTCTCCATTCACGTGTTGTAGTAAGTGTCCGTACGGACAGTAATAACTAAAACTTCTGATTTTGTCCTTATTAGGATGCTTCGGGTCCTATCATTTGCAGGGTATGTTAGGATACCTGTACTTGTTACAAACATCCCAAAATCTGATTTTTGATGATTTTTTTTATTTTCTGATTTAGCAAATCACTGATAGTGCCTTTAAAGGCACTATCAGTGATTTGCTAAATCAGAAAATCTAAAAACCATCAAAAATCAGATTTTGGGATTTCTGTAACAATTTAGGTACTAACTACCCTTTTGTAAGTGCCACCCCAAAAAAGAATGGAAAGCAACCTTTAATAAAGGAAAAAAACATTTTTTTTCAAAGACTACTTTGTAGTCATTACTGTCTGCACGCGCACACTTACTTACAACACGTAACTGAAGAAGATTTCATTATCTTTAAGCACTACCGTTTTCTTCCTTTCAGGGGAAAAGTGTTAGACCAGGTTTAAAGTTTAGACCTGGTTCAAGAGTAATTTACTCCACCAGAAAAGACATTTTCCTTAGCATTGACATGAAATATTTTGTATTTATTTTGAAATTTGCATTTCAATCTTTAAAATTGGCTAGTTAATTTATAAAGAAAATGTAAATAACTGTCAATTTTGGAAAAAACTAATTTTGACTTAGACCAAGTCTAACTTTAAAC
Organism: Ophioderma brevispina; assembly: GCA_023653785.1. NCBI lineage: Eukaryota > Metazoa > Echinodermata > Ophiuroidea > Amphilepidida > Ophiodermatidae > Ophioderma > Ophioderma brevispina. The sequence continues at coordinate 9,782 of JAMKCH010015301.1, read as the reverse complement.
TTGGTCTAACTTTTTGTGCATACGGATCATAGGGATCACTTTGTTCACTGTAGTTGAAGTAGTCTGTTGTTGACATAGTCTGTTGTTGTGAAAAAGGGTTAAAGACACTATCAGTGATTCATCCAAAAGATTTAAAAAAAATTGAAATTTGCAGAAATAGCTTATAATTGAAGGACAAGTCTGTAGAATTCCCATAGGTTAGTTTTTGCAACTGAAATCTTAACAGAAAAGGAAGAAAACAGCAGTGCTCAAAGATATGAATCTCCATTCAATTACGTGTTGTAGTAAGTGTCCGTCACAGTAATGACTAAAATGTATGATTTTGCCCTTATTGGGTTGCTTCCAGTCTTAGCACTTTTAGAGTATGTTAGAATACATATACTTGTTATAGAAATGCAAAAATCTGATTCTTGACGATTTTTTGATTGAACAAATCACTGATAGTGCCTTTAACATTTGTGTGTAATCATCTGCATACTTCAATGGATTTAAACCAAACAAGAGTCATAGGTGCAAAGTGGGATCCCTCATTTGTCGATGAGGTCAGGTGTCAAGGTCACATGTCCAAGTCAATAATTCACAAAGAATGACGGCAGGCAATTTATTTTTTTTGAAGAGCGCACCCAATTTTCAATTTTGTTGAGATTTTTGCACAGTTGAATTGGTAATTGGCTAGTAAACTATTCCTGTGAATGGTAAAGCTTGAACTTCTCTCTGTGTTGCATAAGAAGGAATTTGGTAATTTAGGGGTTCATTCATAGTATTTTGGGTATGAACGATTGTTTATGCATAAACAACGTTCATACCCAAAATACTATGAATGAACCCCGTTCATTTATACCATACTTTTTTAGTAACTATTATTAACAAAATTAAATCATTACATATCAACTTCAGTCTGAAATTGCATGATTTTTGACCACTTTCGGCGTTTGTCACGGCAGCAGCCATGCATAAACGGGTAAGTGTATTTACACATGGTCATGTGCGCGTTATTGACCAATCGCGTACGCCGATACCTACGAGGTATACATGAATAGAATAATTAATATCGGTCCTGTAATTTAATTCAACGGCCAATGGAAAGGTTATTCCGTATGAAATAGCAGCAAAATAGAGTCATGTAGGTGTCACAAATCATCCCTTGCGGTTGGTGGTCTCATTGCAAGTCAAGTTAGGATCGTTTTATTGAGATGGTGGTTTATTTAATACTGGAGACAAAACTTCAGCCAATGTTCGGGGAGAGGAGGCATTTTGTATCCACAGACAATCAAGAGACCAAAATGGATGTGTTTTACATTTACTGTCTGGGCCTATATCATGCCGACAGTGCATTGAAGTTATGCAGATATTTGCAAGTGGTCTTTGTATTCTATATTTTTATTGATGGTTGGTAACAATGTTGTCAGTCAACATTTAGGCAACTTAGGAGTATGTTAGAATAAAATATACTTGTTATAGAACTGCAAAAAATCTGATTCTTGACGATTTTTTGAATGAACAATCAACTGATAGGCCTTTACCTTAGTGTGTAATCATCTGCATGTAATCATCTGCATACTTCAGATTGGATTTAAACCACAAGAGTCATAGGTGCAAAGTAGGATCCCTCTTTTTCGATGAGGTCATGTGTCAAGGTCACATGTCCAAGTCATATTCACAAAGAATGACGGCAGGCATTTAATTTTTTTGAAGAGCGCACCCAATTTTCAATTTTGTTGAGATTTTTGCACAGTTTGTAATTGGTAAATTGGCTATTAAACTATTCCTGTGAATGGTAAATCTTGAACTTCGTCTGCTGTGTTGCATAAAAGGAATTTGTTAATTTGGGGTTCATTCATAGTATTTGGGTATGAACGTTTGTTTATGCATAAACAACGTCATTCCCAAAATACTATAATGAACCCCGTTTCCTTATAACCATACTTTTGTAGTAACTAGTATTAACAAATAAATATTACATATCAAATTCAGTTTGAATTGATGATTTTTTTATTTAACCACTTATCTTTCGGCGTTCGTCCGGCAGCCATTCATAAACCGGTTATTTACACAATGGTCATGGGGGACGCGTTATTGACCAATCGCGTATGCCGATACATACGAGGTATACATGAATATAAAATTAATATCGATCCTGAAATAATTCAACTACCCAATGGAAAGGTTATTCTAGTATGAAATAGCAGCAAAATAGAGTCATGTACATGTCAACACTCATCCATTGCGGTTTGTTGGTTCATGCAAGTCAAGTTAGGATCGTTTTATTGAGATTGTGTTATTTCATAATGGACAGACAAAAACTCAGTCCACTGTTCGGGAGAGGAGGCATTTTGTATCCACAGAATCAAGAGGCCAAACTGGATGTGTTTTACATTTACTGCCTGGGCCTATATCATGCATACAGATGCTATTAAGTTTATGCAGATATTTGCAAGTTGTCTTTGTATTCTATAATTTTATTGATTTTTGGTAACAATTGTTGTAGTCAACATTTTGGCTGCCTTAAGGTATATTTTAAATAACATCTTACCTCTCATTAATCTTCACTTGCATCTGATTTGCTGTGAGAATCCTCTGCTAATTTCAACAAAACATGTTCATTTTCAATGTCGCAGATGTTCTCTTTATGCTCTCCACATAAAGGATTTGTTGCACTGCATTTGTTTACTACTTTAATTGAAAATTGATAGTTTCCTAACACATTTTCCCAGTTGTGTATGGATATAATATACATATAGACCCTAGACCTGCATTAACTTGTGACATTTGCCAGTGAATAATATAATCGTTTTATATATGAGACCTTAACAAAGCTGTCTTTTATCTGTGCTTTTGAAACATTTGATCATAGCCATTCAGGGCTATAACTTGGTCAAAGTACTAATACTATAAAAAGTGCCATACTAAATGTAAATGCATTGTATACTAACAAGTATAGAGAGACTTTCACACTTTTTTACAATGTACAAGATTAAAATTAACAAGTGATTAATATGGGTTTCAATGTCTCTACTATTTTAACCCAGCACACCCTCCTCAATTTCAACCTACAATCTTGGAAAAAAAATAGTTGGAACACTCACTACAATTTGCTACATTGCTCACCCAGGGCAGAGTTAAGAGCCTACAAGTCCCTGTTATCACTCAATTGAAAGCCTCAACCTTCCCAACCCCCATCAATCAATGTTGGGATAATTGGCAAGACTGCCAGTGGCGTACCGACCGGGGGGGGGGGGCAAGTTGCCCCCTCTGGCTCGAAAAAGTGGGACGATATGGGCCAAAATGTGCATTTTTATCCCTCTTTTTCTGGGAATTTCAACCAATTTCAGGCCAAATTTGGGCAAAATTAAAGTAAATTCGGCAATTTTGGCATGCTACGCATGCATTTTGTCAAATTCAGACCTAATTGGAGCAAATCACTGGGACGATTTACAAATTTTTCCCCCTCTGGCGGGACGACTTGGAAATTTGCCCCCTCTGGGTCGACTGCCTTGGTATGCCACTGAAGACTGCTGATGACGATATCCCATTCAACATTGGTTGGGGGAGACGAGTGGCAGGGGGAACAGTTTTCCGAGAATCGTTCAAAGTGTTCTAACAATTTTTTCCAAGATTGTAGCTTCTACCTCTTTAAAAGGGAAAAGTCTCACTGTCACTTGGATTTACTATAGACAATTATCAATGGAACTGTGCACAAATTTGAAAATGTTGGGTACTCTGAAAAAAAATGTGCAATTATTGCTTTAAAAAACAAAAGTATTCAAGGTTGGAAACAGAAACTGCAAAAGAAGGGCAGGATTTTGTTTTATGGCTCACTTTGCTCCCAACACTTTCAAATCACGCCAGGGCTTTGGATCAACGTTAGGGGTGGGACACAGTCCCTTCACCCCTTTTTAATCTGACCCAGGTGGAGCAATACATCATAATGAAATCAGTAAAAAAGAATAACAAAATGGGGCTTTCAGCTCAGGCACATCCATGGAACTTGACTACAAGAGTTTGTTTTAATGCAACAGTGTAAAGAACTCAAATTCAACAGAAATTTGAGTGCAGTTTGTTTACATTTTTAATACAAGTGGCTTTAAAGGCACTATCATTGATTTGTTAAAATAAGAAAATTTAAAAAAAATCATTAAAAAAACAGATTCTTGCATATCTGTTACAAGTATAAGTATCTTAACATATCCTGCAAATGAAAAGACCAAAAGCAACCTAATAAAGACTGATAGATATTTTAGTCATTACTGTTCATATGGATACTTCCAACAACACTTAATTGAATGGAAATTCAAATCTTTGAACACTGCTGTTTCATCCTTTTGCTCTAATTTTTTAGTTGGAAAAGATAATGTATACAAATTCTGCAGACGTATTCTTCACTTTTAAGATATTTCTGCAAATTTCAAATATTTTGACTCTATTGGGTGGATCACTGATAGTGTCTTTTAAACAATAGGATATTTGACAGAAATAATTTCTGTCCACCTCTTTCTGGCTGCTTTTGTTGCAATCAAGTGTTAAAGTGGTAATGTTTCTAGTAAAGTTGAAATGTGTTCTTAATTTTGCTTTTCTTGCTATTGATTTGCATAAATTTATCACCCAGAAAAGAAGTGCTATTTTCTAGGTATGCTCAGTGATTTTGAAAAAAAAACACATCCTCTTGGAAGGGGATTTGTACAATGCAGTCTCAAAAGTTGATATTTTTGTATAATTCTATGAACCAATGAGTATTTTAAAAATAAATGGAGAGCAAATATAGATGTTAAATCTGTAATATATTTGAATAATATGATGATTATATATGATGAGATTTGAGACAAAAAATATCCATGTACCTTGTTGACAGGTAAAATGTGCCTTCCATAAATTGCAGATGCAAAAGTAATGTGTGGTTGTAGTGTATGCTTACAGACTGTCTCAAAAAACTATACAATCAAAGATTGAATTTTTTTGCCAAAGTCTTAAGTTCATCTCATCTGGAAGTTAACTTATTCTTTTTTAGGAATGTTCTAGCTTTCATGAAATTTTTAGTTGGGTGTAATTTGAGGGTCTGGTTCAAGAATTAAGGTCAATTACCTGAGACACTTGAAAAACATGTTGGTCCAGTTTTGGCTATCCCAATATCAACAGAGTTGGCATTGAAATTCAACTCCAAGACATTCTTTATTGAAAATTAAAATTAAATAAAATATAAAGTGCTGCTCCTTGTGATATAACAATGTTATGATGTCTTGTTGTCTCGGTTTTACTCCAGGTTTCAGCAGAAGGAAGAACCATAAAACACACTCGTTGAAAGTAAACTGAGGCCTTTGAACAGCAACCGTCTTTTCCTTTATCATTCTTTGTTCAACACTGGTTTCTTCATTGTGTATCTCCCTGGCATCTTGGAGGTAGGGGGGGCATGGGGGAGGGGAAAGTAGCCCTCCCCATTAGAGCAGTGCCACACATTTTCCCCATAAACAGAGACTTGGTGGCTGTCCCCTTTAGTTTCAGCAGTAAAATTTAGGAGGAATTTCATGATTATTGTCCCACTGAGAGGGTCCCCTCATTTCCCCCACAGCATAATTTTTGGGGCTTTCACTCTTGTTTGAAAAATAAAAATATGATTAGTATCAGTGCCATGATAATCTGATCTCTACAATTTTTGTTTGAAAACCGTTTTTTAAATCCCACAAGATGGCTACTACAACCTATATACCTTGAGATTCTCGAACCTTCAAGTGAAACTGGCCCCGTATTTTATCCTTTGTGTTCAATTGAATATTGACGGTTAGGTGCATCAAATTGGATTGAAAAACGAGGATTTAGTTTAGTATCTGCCACTACAAATAAAAATCAAAATTTCTTCATCCAGAAATGCATAGTTATATTTTAAAATTTGTTAGTTTGATTGTTAGTTTTTTGGGGGACAGTCTAGTGCTCTGCATTGTTGCAAAGTGTTGGGCTTTTGGTGGGAGCAGGGAATGATATCACAGTAATAGGGCTGCAAGCAACCTATGGTTAGGGGTCTCGTAGTTGGGGTGTTTTTTTGAGCTTTAAAATGATTGGCAATAGCTATACATACATGCAACCGTCTTGTTTTATAGGAATCATCCTATTTGAACTCTCCAAATGCAAAAAAATCAGAATATCCGATTCTGAAATTCTAACAATATGAAATAATTGTCAGAGAAGTCCCGAAATAATATTTCCTGTGTTTGCAGTGATGTAGCAGTAAAAATGTTTTTGTATACTCCTTTTTGGAGTACTCCTTTTGGCAAAAGTTTCAGAACACAAGAAGAACACAAAGCAAATTAAAAGTTGATTCAACCGTACAGTATATACACGTAGAGCCTAATTAGTATTTTCACATACACACACGTATAGCGGAAGTCCTATTTTTTCCCGGATACTTAAAAAAAAGTGCTGGTAAAATTTTTTACGGGTCACAGGCAGTAATATACCTCCACAACAATCAATGTGGGCTCCTGAAGCTATTAACTGCACGGGGTGTCAAAAACAACTAAACCAGGGTTTCAATAGGTCCCCCGGCCCACCAACCAATTGATTTTTGGCCCTCTACTGCTTAAATATATAAAGGTGGGAAAAAACATAAGAAAGTCAGGTGAATTTGGCCCTCAATTAGGCAACTTTCAAAGAGTTTTCTCTTGAAACATGGGATGTTCAATATCTTTCACTTAAAAGCTGACTCATAGATAGTTGACAAAATATATTCGTTTGGTGTACTTATCAAATTATAATCATCTTAAACTAACGATTGTCACTTCAAATGCTTAATTCCAAGGATTTTCGTTTTCATGCAGTCCATTTATGCACATATAACAGTACCTTTTAGATATTAGGCTATGGGGAATGCCCTTCTACCGAGTCGATTCGATAATCACTATCAGGGAGGAGAGAAAAACCCAAAAATACATGGCAAAAAATAAATTATTAAAAATCATACTATCTGGTGCCCAAATTTAAAACTTGCCCACATTTTCTTGAAATGAATTAAAATGTCACTTCAATTTATTTCCCCAATATCAGTGAACAATAGATACACAAGACTTCAGCAAACATGGAAGCGAAAAGATTATTTTCAATTAACCGGCCCAGTTATGGGTGTGTAGGAAAACACTTCAGATTCCTTCATCTGAGGAGTGCAGGACCATTGATATATTGTCTCGCAGTTGAATGGACTCAGGTGTTACCACCTCTCGTAGTAGACAATTCTTTTTTGTTAATGACGTAAGCGCAAAATACTCATTCGCAAATAAAAAATCTAAGTTCTATAGTGCGTGTTCAATTAACTTTGTCCTGTTTTCATCAAAGCTTTGGCTAAACAAAATTTGTGCAAGAATTAAAATACCGTAACATTATGCTTAACTTCATTTTGTATTCAATTAACCGCGCTTCAGAAGATAACTTAGGGTCAACGACCTATCTCCTAATGTAAACTGGGTTAGTATTGCAATTAGGGCCATGGTTCGTGTGAAAGAGGACTGGTATTTTGTTACTCAAAACCCGATCGTGGAGGTGATAACACCTGGCTATATCAATGTCTCCGCATACCGGTCCCATTGTAATATCTTGTTATGGTTATACATCTCCATTGGTCACTGAATTATGAAAGAGAAATTAATTGACATTTTATCATTTTTTTAAGAAAATGTGCAATGTTTTATTTGGGGAAACAGACTGTTTATGTCATGTTAATAATTTAGCAATACACCAGGTTTTTGTCTTATCCCTTTGAAGGGACTAACGGAATTTGTTATGCAGCTTGTTCTTTGGTCTACGCCCCATAGTCGGTGTATACCAAATTTCTGGATCTAAATTTTATAAGCAAAGTTGTGATTTGTTCTATATGAAGGACTTTCGATTTGAGCACCGTGATTCGTATATGGACAAGCATTAATGTATTGCAAAAACAAAATTGTTTGAAAATTGAGTACGCCCTCATCGGGAATCCTGAGTCAGCCTTTAAATAGATCGTGTGTAGTAACTGACTCAGTAGGCCAATGTACACATTTGCAGATTGAAGTTGTGTGAGTTGAGTAACAAGTTCAGTCCAAATCAAACCAATGTCAAACGTGTTCCTAACACGGTTCTGCCAGCCATGCCTCCTGCAAAGGTCAATTGAAAGGTGCAACAGGATATTTCACAAACAGGGGTCCCTTAAAATGTGAAAAGTCCAATTTTTGCACAATTTAAGCTTTCTATCAAAAATGTTCCCCATGTGAAAAGATTAAATGAGAAATATTTCTTTGGTGCAAAAATGTGAAATTACTATCGGTAAGCAGCTACCTAATTCAGCCTGTTTTATATTTGAAATTAAGCATGACATGCCTGTTGATTTCCTTTTCAAGGCATTTCGTAGCCAAAGACCAAGCTAAGAAAGAAATCCATTAGGGGGCCGTAAACTATATAAAATCACCCACATTTGACACATTATAGGGGTGACCAAAATTCTTGTTGCACCTTTAAGTGGAATAATTTTGTGTCACACATAGTGGACCAAATGCCAAAAATACACTGAAATGATAAGCATTTAACCTTCAGTTACATGATGATGAAATTAATTGGAACGACATAACTGTATCTTACTTGGAAAAAATTATAAACGTTTTTACTTGTTGCCTCTAATAACAGAAGATTTTGCTAGATTACCACAGTTCAATACCAATGCAACAAAAATGCCACACATTCCAAAATGCATTGCCAAAAAAATCCCGTAGTGAGGCACGCCCTGTAGTATCTCAACAGGCATGGAGCAATTCGAATCAATACCCTTTTTTAATTAACGGCAATAGATGAAAATGAGCCTGAAAAGCATTGTTGACATTATGTAAAAAACACTATATAAAATAATTTCCCATTGCCGGTCGAAATGTCTGAAAAAAGAGTCAGAAACACCCTTTCACTGGGAACATGTGCACTGACTGAAATAGGGATTGTCCCGAATGTAGATTGATACTCAGTGGTTCTATGTGCGAATCGAATGGCTGTGTATGGGAACTCAGTGAAAATCTTTTGATTATGCAAATTATATTGGATATCCAAAATGATTAAAGCAATAACCAGCACATTTTTTTGAAGCGTGCCCCCAATTTTCCGAAAAGTTTTTGCACAGTTGCATTGGTAAACTGGATAGTTACATATACTGTGAATGGTAAGTCGAACATGGTCTATGTATCGCAAAAGAAGGAATTTTGTTAATTAGGATAATTAATATCGGAGGTGGCCGATAATAATTCAACGACTGCTGGAAATGGTCTTCCAATGTGGAAATAGCCAGGAATAGCACCATGTACCTTAAACTACGCTCATACCTTAGTTCCCGTGGTCTGGCAAGTCGAGAGTAGAGGTCATTCGTAAGGGGTGGCACTATTTCACAAGGGATGGATAGAAAATTGGCATTTACAGTTGCCGCCATAAATTGCAATTGGGGATCCCGATACGAATTACAAAATTCGCTTCTTTTATGAAAAATACACATTTTGAGGCATTACCATTCGCAAGACGTTTACTAAGACAACGCCAACAAACACAGTTGCAAAAATCTCAAAATATGTGAAAATGGGGTGCTCTTCAAAAATAGTGAGGTTATTGCTGTAAATTTGACCACAATAACCTGAAACCATTGTGAAATCCAAATTTGTTTTTGTTATGGTAAACTTTGGTGTATTGAAATGTACTGTATTGACACAAAAGGTACTCATGGATGTTGCACTGTAGTTTTTTGTAGCCAGTACCAGGAGCGGTACCTGCCATGTTCTCTAGCTACATCCAGGAGA
>JAMKCH010015300.1:0-24809 GCA_023653785.1 Ophioderma brevispina | reverse complement strand
GTTATGTTTTGAGGGCCAAAGGAATTGTAAAAGCTTAATTGTTTGCAAACTCTTGTAAATAAATTCATGGTAATATTGTATCTTCGATTATTCCATTCTTTTTTTACGTCATCGAAGTGTTAGTATCTGAAATCCCAAAAATGTCGGGCGATGGGAAGTTGCATACGTCGTCCCTGGGTTTCCCTTCAATTTGGCGATTTTTTTTAGCGCCCGAAAGGCGATCCGGCAGGGAGGCGAGTAGCAAAAAAAATAAAAATCCCAAATTGAAGGGAAACCCAGGGACGACGCCACATGCCTATACACCTTGAAATTCTAATAAAAGACTCTTTGTATATTCTGTCAGGCCTATATATGAATATTACCAAAAAATTGTCCTGCCTTCTAGTTGCTGCGTTGGTCAGATATCAATGTCACGCCCTTTATACCGGCCTATGATGGGTTATAACAGCTCATCCATCCACTTGGCCTAGAAGCAAAAAGCTGATTTCTATCCCACTGTTTTGGGGGTCAATAAACACAATAGAAACATTCTTGAGCTACAAATGAAGTTCATCATTCATCTTTTCAGCATGGAAAGCACTTTTAATCAAATATTTTCCACGTTTTCTCACCATAAATTAGCAATTTCGTCAGTCTGTACAATTATCAAATAAACCAAAACATTGACCATAATCTTAATGAAAACAGCCAAAATACTATAATTGTAAAATCAGTGGATATCGATTATAACTAATTAACCATATCTTGGACAAATATTCCATTTGAACCACATCAGAAGCCTCATTACCACTGTTGAAAATAAGCCAACTCCTTACACGGCATCACAGGGCCGCAGGAATTCGCCTTGCTCCACCAAATGTTTTCCTCACAAAATAAAAACAAAACCTTCAAAGCAACCTTCTTTGATGTGAGAATCACAAATGGAGGGAGGACGTAATTAGTCGAGGCTAATGTGGACACAGTGTCCTATTTAACCTTGCACAAATATCTAATAAAAGGACTTTTTTGTATATTTTGGTAGGCCTATATATGCTGAATAATTATGGAAAAATTTTGTCCGGCCTTCTTGTTGCTGGTTGGTCAGATATGCAAAGGTCAAAGACATGTGAAGGGTTATAACTGCTCATCCATTTTGCCTAGAAGCAAAAAGGTGTGTCAATAAAAACATAAACATATTTTTTAGGCTTACAAATGCAAGCTATCATTGCTTATCAGCAAGAAGCACTTTTTAAATCCGAATTTTTACAAGTTTTTCTCAACGTAAATTATCCAATTCGTCATTCTGTAACAAATATTAAACAACTATTTGACCTTAATTAAATAATTAACAGCTACAATATTAATTGTCAAATCAGAGAATTTTGTTCTTGACCGACCCTCGAACTGATGAGTCCGGTGTGATTTAATACTGTGGTACTAGTGATCGACCCGTTTTGCATAAATATTTCATTGGGGTACTATTAATACCACCAATACCGACTGCTAAATGAGCCACTCCGAATAGTCCGGCACTTCACGCACCAAATATTACTCACCACATCAAGCGGCTCTGTGAGTCGCCCTTCAGCCAAAGTTTCTCTCACAAAAAAAAAAAAAAAAAAAAAAAACTGAGACAAACCTTCCAACGACATCCTTGTAGGTAGAGAATAACAAAATTGCGTGCGCGCCATAAGGTCGTGGAAGTTAGGTATCACACTCAATGATCGCCGTCTCACTCCTGAGAGGGAAATAGAACTGTACTAGTGCTACTGCTTTCCTTCCACAAGCTACTTTTGCACAGAATACCACTGGATGGCTTAATCGGTGGCGGAAGATGGTCGCAGAAGGTAGCCAACGCCAATGCAACCCCTGTCAACGCCCCACCCATAGTCTCCTAATGCTCCTGGTTCCCGATGCCCCGTGGTACAACTCCACCCGACTGTCCTAAATGTCGGGATGAAGGCCCTTTATAGAATGCTCAGGAGGAAGCGTGAGGCTCGAACACATATGGCCCAACCAAAAGCCAGTCAACAACCAAACCATCCGGGGTGTTTTGTGTGCATTTCAGATGGTTGAGGAAATCCACTGATCAATATGTCTCTTGCTGCAGGCTTCTCTGAGTTGTCTGCAATCCCAGTCTGCAACTATGGTGAAACGTTGTAGAACCACCGGTTTCGGGGTAAAAGAAAGACCCTGATTCTTGGCCAAAAAAGCCTGCATGTGGAAGAATAGAGACCTCCTTGCGTCAAAGCGGTTGTGGGCCTCGTCCGTAGACAGGCATGGTCTATCCTAACCCCCTATGGCCACAAGCCACAGCCCCAAGCCACAGCCACTAGGTTCCAGAAGACTACGCTTCGGTTCGGTTAACTGTTTTCGACACCAAAATTTGCAAGACCAATGGCAAATCCCACCTTCGAACAAAGCTACAACACGGGGACGCACCATAAACATGCCCTTCACCAATTGGAACACGTGGGACTTAAACGGTTTTTCCTGCCCATCACCGGGCCCTTTACGGGTCTGGTCTGTGACTGTTCGTAAAAAGAAACATCGGACAGTCAGGACACTAAGTTAAGCCCACTCCTTAAAGACTTCCTTGAGGAAATTGCCAACCCGTTTACGGTTCCAGAAATTGCATGGATTGAACTCTTTATCGGCACAGTATGGTATCCTATATGCTCTATTGAATGTTGCCTTATCAGTGAGCATGGCAGCCCGTTCAGAAAGTCCCACCTCAGTGTACTGCCTACATAAATGCACTATAAGGTTCGGAGCATGGTGGTGCACCTGGACGAACGCGTCGACTGGAGGACACGTCTTACCAGGCCCCCTCGCCTATCAGCGGCTGGGAAACTCACATCTTTGCCGCGGCCTGTCCTAATGGGCTACCAGCATTCTAGACAGTACAGAGCCACCTCGGGGTAACTTTTGAACATAGCAACCTGGAGAATCTATGATCAAGCATAATAGGCCTATCAATGGCCTACCGGTCCGCTGCCATGCGTCCCGTTTGACTGCCCTGGGATCTGGGTTCCAAGAGTATGCCCCTAATATGCCACAATCTGTCCGATTCATGACTGACAGGCGCACAGAGTCCCACGTGTGGACGGTCCACTATCTAGAATATTGTGTGGCAAACTGAAAGTAGAGCTGCCACTGCAATCCACCGCCGGCCCTCTGACTTCTTGTTTGTCTGGATTATGGACCATCCTGGGAGACTGTCCGCAAACGATTGTCTACTCCCGAAACAGGGGAGGCGATCAGCCCGATGTCCCAATCTCGGCAACACCCGGAATAGCCGAAGAATCCCCCTGCATAGGCTGGGACTGATTACACCCCTCCCTTGTTTATATGTCACCACCTCATATTGTCACAGCGGACGACTACATTACCTTTCCCCCTACCAGGGAAGCCAGTGACGCAATGCCAGAAAACGGCGGACAACTCGAGGACGTTTATGTGTTGACGAGCCCCGGAAGGCTGGTCGCGGCCTGCCCCCGAAGAGATAGGAGGTAAGCCCCCAACTTAAACGCATCCGTCGTCAGGGTTTTAAACGCATCCATTGGGCCGCGTCAAAAAAAAAAAAAGAAGGGAACGTAAGGCGATGAACTCCTTGCCTCATATTAGTGGCAAAGTCCACCATTGAAGTTCTGAGGTAACCTTCGTCCTCCTGGGATGAAGGTGGGGTGTTTATCCCCAACAAGGTTTTTCATCCGGCCAGCCAAAACATATACATTTGAAACCTAATGCCTCACTAATCTTGGACCATAATTTGTTTCAATTTTAGCGCAAAATAATCTGTCACGCCACCTTACCTTTTTGTAGTGGTGACAGTAGGTGGAGAGGATGGTTGCCACCTTATACATTTTCAAGTACTCCTGTGTATGTTCACAACTTGATTTTCCCTTTCATATCACCCACAAACCTAACAAAATCACACGTTCTGTATTTTTAACTCAAACAGAAATCGGTTTATTTCGCAACAATCCGAGAAATCGAGTTTCCCCTGATTATTACTTCATTAAAACATTACATTGAGTCATTGGAGGACTATTGAATGCTTTTGATATCAATGGAAAGAGGAGACGTATACCAAATTCCAGCTGTACCAAAATCAAAAGGGTCAGAGGCCTTGTAACTAAGAAATCTTAAGGAGGTTCTTAACCGAACACCTTTAAACTGGTTGGGGGGGGAGGAAGTTTGAAGTACAATTCCAGCAGATAGTGTGTTACTATTTTGAAAATCAAGAATGTTGCATTTGGGATCGTTTTTCCTATATGCTAATTGTGTTTGTTGACCCCCAAAATCTTGGTATAGACACCTCATTTATGTTTTAGACCAAATGGTTGAGGAGTTATGATCCATGATATGCCTTATAAAGGTCATTGACCTTTGACCTTGAATATCTGACCATCCCGCAGCAGCCACAAGAATAACAAAAAGTCATTTTTATTAGAAGTTTTCAAGGTTGAATCGGACATATGCCCTCTACTATTAGTTGCCACGGTTAATTGTTTCGATTTTAAAAATGCTTTAAAGTAGTTTGACCCAGTGAAATTCAAATTACTAATGCTGTAGCAAGGGGTTGAAAAGGTCCAATTTTCTTAATTGCAATAGTACAAAATATTTTGCACTCTGTTAATGGGTTTGACCTCTTCACATTCACAAAATAAATGAACCATTGTCTCAGGCTTTTTTATCACAAAAGGCGAATCCCTTCTATTAATCTTGAAAAGAAAATCACTTAATGCAATTGCTCTATGAAAAATCTTGAAATAAAAGAATGAAGACGGGAATCAATGGTGCATCTATAATTATAAATATGAATTTTCTCCAGTCTTCCATATCTGAGGGTTGTTCATCCTCCATTAATTCACCCCAATTACTCATACATTTTTCAGACTATCAACCAGACTATCCAAAACTTTAACGTGGGTAATTTTAGAATTAGGCTTATCAAACCATGAACTACAAATTTTCTCATCAAAAAATTGAATTTTTGCCTACCACGCCAGAAAATATGAAAATCAAGAATTCATGTTTGGAAATAAATCAATTACTGGAACTTACTTTTTCTACTAAAGCGACGTTGCGTCCAGTACCACTTGACATCTACAGGCAACTGACTTGAGGTGGGGATGGTGGAAACAGTCAGGCAACTCATGACTCCCCTCTAGGCAAGTCACATGACACTCGGCTTAGGAAATGTCTTTGATGGCACGATCCCAGGTGGTGGGATAAGTTGAAACGTAGGCCTCCCTTCTTGTTAAGTGTTAGTTGCTCCACACGTTCCCAAATGGCTTTCTTTGACGCCTCTCCTATGCCAATGCTTCCTCGCGAATCCAGGTTGAGGCATCCTTGCTGTCGATAGAATGTCCCATTTTCTTGCATGTGTAAGTAAACTGCGGAATTCTGGGCTCGTTGGTACTCGGGCGGCTGATGTTTGACTAATCCGCGATTTAAGAGCTTGCTTAGTTTCGCGACATAGGCAGCTGAGCATCCGAAGCACTACACGTCAGTCCCGGTCCACTCAATTAGATTGGTTTTCCTCCCTGGGTGTTTATCCTTGACATGGACCAGCTTGCCACGTAATAAAGTTATTTTGGTTTGAATGACGTGGTGACACCGTAGTTTTTAAGGTGTTTCTTAACACTTCCGACAGTCCAGCAAATAGGTTGGCTACTCGGCGCTTTAAACTGGTTTGGCCCGGAGTTGGGTTTTGATTTGTTTGGTTTTTCTTGTGGCTTTAGAGAAGGCCCAATTCGGGTAACCGCAGTTCTTTAAGTGATCCTTTAATGTGGTCTTTCTCTCCGGAATCCGGTCGCTTTCTGTGATGATGTGTCCGCTCTGTATTGGATGTTCTAATGACACCAATTTATGGAATCAAGGATGATGGGAGTCCCAACTGAAGGTATTGTTCAGTGTGGGGTCGTTTTCGGTAGACAGTTGTTGATAGAGTGCCGTCACTCTCCACACTAATCATAAATCAAGAAGGGTAGCTTGTTGTTTTTGCATGGTTCTTGAGTAAACTTGATGTTAGCAATCTAAGTTGTTAATATATTTAAAACACGTTCAATCTCACTATGATGAATGACACAAGTGTCATCTACATATCGAACCAAGAGTCTTGGTTTACTTCAGGTACGATGACAAGGCATGTTTGTTCTAAACTTTCATACATAATTACGACATGGCAGAGACGGGGACCCATTGCACATCCATGTTTGTTGTTTGTAATGGTTGCCCAAGTTGAAAAGGTAGTTGCACTCAACAAATGTCCACAAGTTCAACGATTTGGTCGACATTCAAGTTTGTGCGATCCTTCAAGGTTTTATCACTTTCCAGACAGGCTCTGACAACTTGAAGTCAAAGCGGGGGGGGGGGGGTGCACGTAAACAAGCGCTCACTTCGTAGGTTGTTATTGTCCCTCATCTCCTGTTAACTTTAGTCTTTGATGACATTCACAAATTCGTGGATTTTCTTTATGTGTGTGGGGTGACTGATCAACAAGAGGCCTAGATTTGGTGCTGCATATTGGCAAGATTGTATGTTACCGATCCAATCTACTCACAATCGGCCGGACTGGTATGGGCTCGTTTGTGATTTTTTGGTAATCCATAAAAAGCAGGAACGGTAGGTTCAGAGGGAAGGATCTTCCTTCTCTTAGATCAACACCATAACCCCCCTCGGAAAATAATTTGCTGTAGTCAGTAACTTTTTTTTTCCGATAGCCCATTTGTTGGTTATAGCCAACACGCTTGTACTTTTTTTGTCTTTTAGTAGTCATTGCTACGTAGTCCCACTTTTATTCAACACCACAACACACTTGCCTTTGTCACTGGAACTATGGCGATGTTTTGTCATTAGATAGTCTGACAAAGCTTTCCTCTCTTCCTTGGTAAGGTTAGAGCAGGAGTTTTGGGTGTTGCAAAGGGTGACTGATCTTATTCCTTAACGTTTCAGCGTCAGAAGGTTGAGTTTCGCTTGTGATATCGCCGATTCTGTAACTGTGACGAATTCAGCAACCGGTACTTTTTCCGGTACAACAGCGAAGTTCAGAACTTTGGGCAGAACACTATTTTAGTGATTCGCTAACTGGCGGTCCGAAAGATTTTTTAAAAACCCCATTTCTTCGTGTCCGGTCGCTGTCAGAGCGCCGTTATTTCTCCAATCCAACTCTAAATCAGCCCGCGATGTTTTCATTTCTTAAATTTTTAAAGATGGCGGCTTTTCAACGCCTCTCATGTTGTGATAATTGCGCATGACTGGTGAATTCCTCGAACTCGGTTTAAAGCGTCCCTTACAACGAAGTAGCGAGGTTTTGTATCAAGTTGTTCGTGTTTTTGCTCAAAACATCGGATGTTAAAGTTTACTTGGCGTACTTCTCATTTAAGAGTTTTTCCGTTTCGGCGTTCCGTAGTATTATTAACTTGGACCTTTTGGCGTTGGCTTTTAGCCGTACACTACTGGGTTTTATGTGTTCATGCCGACAAAGCAATTGAATCTAACACTTAACTGCAAAGGGGGGGGGGTTCCTAGGTACCCAACTTTAGTTTTTCAGCCGGCGATTTTTAACGCTGCACTATAATTTGGTTTATATTTTTGATTTTTGTCTAACTTTTTAGTTGCGCTTGCATTGGTGCACAAAAAATTCAATCCATCGCGTCGTTTTTGCGTTAAATTAGTGTGGTTTCCAACCTAGTGAGCCCCCCCCCCCCTCATGCACTACGGAAGTGCGCTTACAAAAATGAAAAATCTTATCAGAAATTACCGTGATTCTGAATTTCATAATGCATACACCTAGTGACATAAACAAAGTAATAATTAATTTAAAAAATCTTGCAAAGTATAGGCCATTGGAGCCATTATATTGTTATATACATCATGTAGCGATTTACTCTAGGAACTATGGTAAATATACAAGTACCCTAAAAATATAAAATGGGCTGAAGACATTTATTTTTTGTTGCTTTATATGGTAATCTAGTTTCATTCTTCCACCCAAGTTAAAGCAATCACACAAAGTCTCGGCGAAGGCAATGCCGTAGAATCAGAACAAATTATGTCTTTTTCGCACATTTTGACGCGAATTAAAACAATGTTTTGCCCTAATTTTTTTACTGAACCACTTTCCTTGAGTTTTTATTTCTTTATTGTTGAGGTCTTTGAAGCCTTTTACTATGTGGATTTCAATCTAAACAATCCTTTAGGAAGTTGTTAATATTAGGGGGGCCCTAGGACCCCTCGTTAATGCACTAACGGAAGTGCAAAGCCTTATGCAGTTAAGTGTTAAATGGTTACGATAGTTCACGATCTTCCTAGCCGTGTTCTCAAATGATCTTACTCTTGTAGGCCACTCCTTGCCGAATTGTTCCTTACATAAGAATGAATAGTCTCAGTCATCCAGTTGATGAAATCCTGTTTGGAAATAAATCATTACTGGAACTTACTTTTTCTACAAGCGACTTTTGCGTCCAGTGCCACTGGACATCTACAGGCAACTGACTTGAGGTAGTGATGGTGGAAACAGTCAGGCAACTCATGAACTCGGCTCCAGGTGAGTCACTGACATGTCATGTGACAATGTGTTTACTTAACATTTTTGGGACAATTTCGCTGTGTGGAAGCTATTGTATCAATCAATATTGGCACAAAGCATGACTGTTTGATTTCATGTGATCCTATTGGAACCATGATCCTCATTTTTCCTCTCCCTTTCTCGTTTCTTTCTCTGCCGTGACCCTCTTTGCCTTCTCCATTTGTTTCGTTCTGTTCATGCGTACTCAGAATTTTTTCTCCAATTTTCTTTTTGTTTCTCCATTTCTTTCTGTGAATTCTGTACCAGGTTTCTCTTTCCCCACCATATCTTGAAAGAAATCCATGTGAATAAAACTGGGTCCCAATATCTTACAACTAGTAAAATCTTGAGATACACCTGAAAAATTGAAGCTAATGAAAGTGGAATGCGAATGTGTTAAAATAAGCATTTCCATTATGTTAACAGTTTTTAACCATTTAAATATTGCTGCTACATCTAAATGAACATAAAAGAAACGTCATGGTTTGTTTTTGTGTTCATTTAGAAGAGATGTCTACATAAATAAATTTATGAATATGAATTTATAAATTGTAAATAAATGTACAAATTGTAAATATATAAATTTTAATCAGTAAATTAATGGGTATTAAAAATAATGAGTAAACTGAACAAAAAAGAAACGAATATAAGTTTCTTTTTGTGTCCAGTATATATTGTAGTACTTTACAGAAATATGGAAAAATGAAATGAGCATGCAAAACAGGGCCATAGCAAGGATGCAAAGTGTGCGGCAGAAAACCAAATCACAGCCAGCCAATAAATAGAAATACATAGAAATTGTGTTCAGTGAATTGACTCAAAATGTGCGAGACCTGCTACAACCCTGATACAGGAAAGTCTTGAAACTTTCTAACATGCCAAGACTATATAAGAGCTATGCAATATGTTTTTAGTCGAAAAGGCTATGCGCAACACGGACATTCTTTTTATTGCATTTTTTTCTTGATCAGTTCAAAACCAAGAAAATTGTACAAATCTCTTGAAAACCTTAAAAAAGGAAACACAAATTCAACTGTTTTGACTTATTATTTGGCCCGATTTGAACCATTAACTAACCTACACAATGTATATACATACCAAAACAATATAATTTTAGTTATCTTGTAATTTACATAACCAGGAATGTTATATTTTCTCGCAGTGACTTTAACTTTTGCGAAGAACGAGTGAACAAACCGGGTGACGTGCCGAAAACATGCTATTCAGCAGATTCGTGAGAATCGGGCTATTAGAGACAACTGAATTGGCTCTGAAACCCCGATGGAGTGCCCTAATCGCGGTTGTTCAGTACCCCGACTGTTTGGGCACCAAAACCCTCGTGAAAACTTTCTATTAGGAAATTCCCAATGTGCCCTAAAGATGCAGACAGGGAATCGATCTCTTGATTGGCGTACTATCTATAGAACCGGCGGAGTCGAGAATCGTAAGATCCTCCGCCCTGCCTGAGCAAGGAGCGCAGTAGTCTGAAAGTCTCTTCAGAATGTACAATTGACAGAAATGCGCCAGATGGCCAGGTCAAGAGCGCGGATGGTATGCCCTGCGACGAACGGGTCGGCTGGAGGACCGCTTACCAGATCCCCGTCCTGAGGGAGAAAGACAAAGTCCATGACTAGCAGCTCTAGAAGCCGTGGGATCTTGATCTACGGGGGATCTTGACTCGGCGAGTACGTTGCAAGCTTCCAGCGTACGTTGCATCCACTGCCCCGATATTTTTTGTAGTTAAAAAAGGTGGAGTAGAAGACCTACCGAATTGCAATCGAGAGGCATATCACGGCACGTTAGGCCAACAAAGCTGGCAGTATTCTCCCGCCGGAGCTTGTCTCTTGGAACTTAAGGTAGACAAACCTCACCCCTCGGAATGGGGTAGACAGGTCGTGAACTCTTGATACAGTATCCTTGGGCTACCACGTGCAGAACCCAAAGGTCTGCGATCACTACCTGCCATGCCCCTGCAAATTCCATGAGATGAACGCCCACCCACAGGTGGCAAGAGGGCCGTCCTGGGTAGTCATAGGCGACCGGCTTGGCCGCCTTGATCACCACAACCCGTGGATTGACCCGAACCTTTGTCTTTACCCTTACTCCTCTGTCATTTACCACGGAGCTTTCATGCCCATTTAAAGCCGGTGCCACCTCCTGGTTCGGATGGGCCTGATAGCCCTGGTAGGGGGTAGAGGCTGGCCGAGCGCTCCATTGAGGATGGAGGCGGATAGCTTTCTTTCCTTCCCTTCTTGCTCTTAACGCTTGAGGGCCTGGTCTTAGTTGCCGAGGTGCACTTTATACGCTCTTGCTCTTGAGCTTGGAGGGACACCCATTGACCTCCGAAAAGGTCTTTCCTCGTAGGCTGTGGCACCTCTAACATATCATGAGAATCTCTGAAATTTAGGGTTTTTGCGACCAGTTGACGTCTCGACTTCACCGAATTGGCCAATTATGACGGCCATCTTAAAATTCAGTGATAGAACCATTGGATGAAAATTAAAGACCACCAAAGGGTTCCTTGGTATCAAAAACATAGGTATAGACACTAGAATCTTGTCTCTAGGTGCTGTATATGTGGTATAGAGGTTTTTCTTCAGGCCCAAACGAGACATAACTGCTAGAAATCTGTGTTTGAATCAATATCTTTGAATTAAAAATCCTGCCGCCATCTTGAAATCCATTATGGTAGCCACCTGAAGAACAACTTATGATCACTGAAGTTCCTGGGTATCAAAAACATAAATATAGACACCTGAACTTTAATCAGAAATTTGACAGCTATTTTTAAAATTTCATGCGGCTATCTTGAAATTCAATATGGCAGCCTCCAATAAAAATTCTGAGATCACCAACAGGTTCATTGGTATCAAAAAATAGATTTAGACACCTCAAATTTGGTGTTAGTTGCTGTAGAATTAAAGATATGTCAAAAATTGCATTTTGGCGGCCATTTTGGAATTCAATATGGCGGCCACCAGGGGGCGTATTATTTTGGGTCTATTTTTTCGGAACCTCTGATGCTAAAGAAGTCATGTACAACGTTTAATTTTTTTTCTTCAAAAATTGAACGATTCTGGGTAGCAATCACCCTTACTTTGCTCAACTATAATAAGGAGAAGTGAAGCAAGCATGTCCGTGAATGGTAAATTGTGTTTCTTAGACCAAAACAGGGGGGGGGGCAATTAATTAAAAAACATTTAATGAGAATTGCAACACCCCAGGGGGAACACAGACACTCAACACATTACTATACAAATTAAAAACCGACGTTTCGGAAAGATAAAACTTTCCAAACGGCAATTTATGTAATTCTTACGTGTGTTTTCTACGGCAGCGCCACAATAAACCTTAGTAATATCATGATAATTGTGGAATTATTGACTTCAAAATCCGTCGGGGATAGTGGCTTAACGCCGCTGCAAAACAGTGTAATTTCCAATAACGGTC
Organism: Ophioderma brevispina; assembly: GCA_023653785.1. Taxonomy (NCBI): domain Eukaryota; kingdom Metazoa; phylum Echinodermata; class Ophiuroidea; order Amphilepidida; family Ophiodermatidae; genus Ophioderma; species Ophioderma brevispina. The sequence continues at coordinate 12,802 of JAMKCH010015300.1, read as the reverse complement.
ATTTAGATTTCAATATTCGTGACCAGATATAGCCTTTATCCAAGTCTGTCCGATATGCCATTACTCATAAATCTCAGATTTAGTATTAGAATTAAATTAGCTGTAGGATTAAAATACGGGTTATTTATATTAATTCCAAGGATTTAACATGTCACGACACACGCGTTTATAGGATTACAAACAAAATCCAAGATGACATGATCGGAAATTTCGAAAAACTACAAGTTTGTGAGAACTACGTTTGAAGTAAATTCATTCTTTTGTAATGCAACCATTAGTGTTCGGGGTTAGAATAGTTCCTGTATCCCTGCATGTCGTCAAAGTCGACTAAAGGGGAGCCCTGCGGGTTCGGGGAAGAATAGGCGCCGCCTCTTCCCCTACATGTCGTAGGGGCCTACATCTAGTTAAAGGACTTGTATTATTAAGTTTAGACTTAATATATTTGAAAGTGTTAGATATTATAATGAAAGTCTAGTTTTTCATTTTGTAATAGTTATTGTATTTTGCAAAAGTAGAGAGTGTAAGCTTACGATCGATGTCAAGTAAATTACTATAGTGGGATTTTTTATTCCTGTCAGTTCATTAAAGTTTTTGGGGCGTGTCGCGATTCTATTGTTCTGAGAAGGTTGTATCTTTTAGCCCATCAGTATAACAGAAACCTCGATGTCACGATACCGGATAAGATTAAGGCCATAATAAAAAAAATGTCCCTTTTCTCACGAATAATGCACTGGACAAATTCCAAACACCAACTTGAACAAAGCTCTGAAGCATTCAACATAAGAAAAGAACTGATACGAATAAGTAATTATACTTTCAGCAAAATCCTTTACGTCACTAAGGACTACTAGAAAATCTAACACGTTTACATTTATTTTATTCATCTTGTTTCCAGAAATATATTTGACAGCTTGGACCAATTATTTCTAAGTAGTTTAGAGTTTTGGTTACTCATAACAAACTACAATATTTACGTGGTCCTAATCATCCTCTTCATCCACCTCGATGACACTTTATCCGTTCTCTTTGATTGACGCCAAAACAAAGAATCGATAACGTGTCCACACTTTAAAACGACAATCTATTCAATTGATTCTGGGTATGAAGTTTAAAGGTCGGGAGATAGGGTTCCCATGCACCCCAATGATATCTTTTTTTCAACCTACATTTTTGTAATCCTCAAGGTGTCTAGTGAATGAATTTCGATGTCCCCAAATTAAATATTGTCCCATGGGGCTCCTTTGGCAGCCATCTTGGCGGCCATCTTGGATTCTGATGAAAAATCGATTATCACATAACTTTGAATAGACACCATAGGAAACAAATGACACAATTTTTTGGGATCATTGGAAGCATGAGCAATTTTATTGATTTATTTGAGAGGGTTATTTTCATGATTCAACACAAGTTGGTACATTAAAAAGCAAAAAATGAAAAATAAATTGCCCACTTTTTTGTAAAGGTGACTCTGTTTTGCTTTTTGGTACCTTGGATGGATATTGTTATGTTATTGATCTATTTACTTTTTCCTAGGTGCAGGATCTTAATCGGGTAGTGTTAGAACTGGTGTTGGTGAACTAACAATCGTAGCATAGGTGTCGTTGAATTAGTGGATAAACATTCAAAACGCAAAATAATACCGGTGGTGGCGAATCAGAAGTACTGCCGAAACGCCGTCTTGTAAATTGTATGTTCCATACATAGTATTGAGCATCTAGATTTTCACGCTGCAGGGGTCCACCACTGACAAGCTGGCTCAGCTACGTAGCATTCGTGACAGAGGACTCATTGAATCTCATGAATTCACCTGTCACCATGGATGATGTCTGTAATCACATTCGTATAAAGCCTTGAATGGTGACGATTTAGAATAAATATAGGCTATCATCAAGGCTGCTACCAAACCTTTACTAAACGAGATCGATTGAAATGTAGTGCATCAGGGGCTGATCCAGGATTTTTCAATAAAGGGGGCGGCAAATTTTCAGCTCGCTGCGCTCGCCGTAGACCCATAATTTTTTTCCAGTGTGTCCGAATTCCTGAAAAATTGGGGGTGTACTGGACGTACTACGGCCGTTTGGCGCCCACAAGCTAGATCTACATGGTGCCCGACGTCCTGTAGCCTAATCTTAGAGATTTACAGGGCTGCAATGTGCGTAAAAAATCATTTTATATATCACTACAGCTCATACAGCCTTTCGGGGCTGCGGCGCCTGTGCTCTGCAAAAAATAGAGGTCGCCCCCTCTAATCCGCCCTTGCTCACTAATTGAAGCCTCACATCACATCCCCTTTTTTCTCGTACACGTAAACCACAATCTCAACCACACCATTCGGTCGTTTCCTCCAATGTTTCTTTTTATGTACAATTGGAAAGGAAAGTACACATGGAACGACTGAGAGGTCTCATCAAATTCCCGTCTTTCAAGGAAAGATCACTATTTGGAAACATATATTGAGCCTTGAGCACGGAACTGAGCTATCTTAACTACTTGCATGGAACAAGGCGGAAGACCTGTTTGCAAGAGCGAGCGAATAACCACAGGTCTCTCGCACAAATCCTTTTCACCTAACGTACAGCACTTAACAAGATGTGATAAAGCCAAGGCTATACGAACCATGCCATTGAGACAGCGCAGACGTGAAGCTGCTGTGCATCTGAGGCATTCACCGCCTTGCTGTTCAAAATTTCATTCAAGAAAAGTTATTATGGCCATAGTGACTACTGACAAATCGCTGCCTCTCTTGTACATACAAGAGTTTGAGAGAAAGGCTTTCCCAATCCAGAGTACCGAAGTGAGAAGCTGAAGGCCCCGACTTGAGATCACGATATTCCTGGTACTTGATTGTTTTTTTTTTTTTTGCCAAGATTCATCCAGGTGACAAAGGCTTATCATGTATAACCTAGTCTACATACAGTGCCAGCATCTCTTGCGCAGATGCGGTGACCTATGCATAAAGCCGGTCAAAGAGCTGTTTCTTCTCCATCGACTTATCAATGAACAAGGCATTCAATAAAGTCAAAGTCACTTCCCTGATCTCCTAAAACAGTTCAATTGCCATGAGATCAAGTCATCAGATGACCTCCTCCCATGTAGTAGTAGTAATCACAAAGTTTAAATCCGGTTTTGGTCCCCGTCAAATGGGGGTAGCCGGTTTACTCACACTGGTAGCAATCGCCCTACCCCCTCCTTGCCTTTCACCGATTCAATGCCTCCTCCATCCTCAACCCAGCCTCCTATACTCTCTCCATGTTGGCTTCTTCCATGTCTTCTTTGATCGCCCCTCCTTCTCAAAAAACCCCCCACCGCCTCGAACTCAAAAGACCCTAAAACAATGCTCGTCAAGCCTTGTCTTCCGCATTGTGCCCATACCAACGTAACACTATTTGCCTTTGCCAATCAGCGCTTCTTCCAAAACCAACCTCTGCATCAAGTCCTCAGTCCTCAGTCTCTTCCTGTCCTCACTTCACATCACACACCTCCTTCTCATTGCTCTTCTCTGTCCTTCTCAAACCCCCATCTCTCATTTCCGCACATCCACTCCCATACGGCATTACCGATCTCACACCACAACTCTAAACAAACCATAATTTCATCTCGAATGAAATCTTTTCCCGTGTAACAGCTTTCCATATTCCTAAACTTCCCCCACCCATATCTCACTCCAGCTGTCACCCCCGGTACCTGAACTTCCTTCAAACGATTCCACTCACACACAACTTTCCACCACCCCTCTACCTCTTTTCTCGCTCGTCTCCACCACCACACAAATTTCTGCCAAACTGGGGGGGTCCCTCCTGTTCTTGTGTATCTCCTGAACCCATTTCACACACCACACTGAATTTGCCCCTACCCTCTTTCCCACATAGGCCGCGTAAGTCCCTACTACGTTCATCAGCATACAAATTCTCGTCGCTCATACAAACCTTCTTTATCTTTGCACTCTGCATACCACATCAAAAATCACATTGGGGCAAATATCCACAATTGCAAATATCAACGGCGACAGTACCGAAGGCAATTGTCATCATGTATATAACCCATATAGGTTTTTGTGCAGACCATGGATGGGCCCACAAAGGAGTTCCTACAACTAACTAAAATCCTCAAGAGATACTCTTTGCTCCCTATCTCTTTGTAGTCCGGGTTGATTACATCGTCCACTCAGACAGAGTCTTGACGTCATGAAACAAAGACTCACCATCAAACCCAAGCCGTTCTAGGCGTCACCAAGTCAGTAACTCCACCTTGACTCACGATGATCTAGCTCTAACAGCTGATCTGATATGTGGTGCAAGATCTATTAACGCACTCAGAATGCTGCCGACCAAGTTCGGCCTACATCTCAATGTCAAGAAGACTGAAATTTAATGATCGTCAACGATGAAGTTGATCAGCAACCTATACCTTTCGTCGCCGGTGGACACAGAGTTCTCAACCCCAACCAATCCACAGAGATCTGGCTCCAACGTTTACAACATTTTAGCTGCCTGCCTCATACTGCACAAGAAGAAGATCTCTGTTGCCCAACTCTCCGTGCACGATTTGCATCTCCTCCTCACCTCCGAGGGTCCAACCGCCCTTCCTGCTTCAATTGCTCTAATTCCTCCACCACTTCTTCCCGACTGACCCTCTCACCTGGCCCTTCCCACCACACCAGTCTTCAGTCATCAGTCGATCTTCTGATCCCACTCATTTCCCTCATTCGTGATTCTCTCCATATTCTCATTCCTGACTCTCCTTTTCTCTCTCACTAATATCAACTTCCCATCACTTTCTGGATTTCATCCTCTCTGGTGATCACACTGTTAATGTCTGCATCACCAGAGATGGCGAGCTCCAGAATCACGTCATGACCTCACGTGGAAGGAGTACACCTGATGACTTGATCAAGGTTTGTTAGGTTAAGGGCCGGGAAGTGACTTGTTTACCTTATTGAATGCCTCCTTATTATACCACGAAGAAACAGTGACATGTCCTCATACTTGTCTTTTACGGTGTACCCTTTATCCCGCGTCTGCACAGAGATGCTGACACGTAGACTCTCCCTTGTCACCTGGGTTAAAAATCTTGGCAAGCACGTCAAGTCATGAATATCGTTGTTCTCAAGTCAGGCCTTAAGCTTCCCACTTCTGTATTCTGGATTGGGAAAGCCGTGCCTCTTGAACTCTTGTACGTACAGAAACAGCGATATCGATAGTCAATAACTCTGTCTTGACTGAAATTTACAACAGCATGGGATGTTTTCAGATGCGCGCAGCTTTACGATTCTGCTCTGTCTCAATGGCCTGGTTCGTAGCTTTAGGCTTTATCACTCATGTACTTCATGTTAAAGGATGTGCAACAGGGCTTGTGGTAATTCGCCTTCTGTTGCGAACAGTCTTCTGCCTTCCCATGCTATGTAGATGATATAGCTCATAGTTCTAGTACGCGAGGCTTTTCCCTGTTTTCCACTAGGATCCTTTAATGTTCTGTCTTTGTCCTTTATACCGGGATAGTTGGTTGTCATCTCTCTATCTTTTTCCATGTACTGTCCTTTCCAATTTTCCACAAAAGATACATTCTGGAATGGACAGCTGCATAGCAGTTGATAATTGTGGTTTATGTTGAAAGGTGATTGTGGTGTTTAGGCTTCAGTAGTTGCTGAACCTACATTTCAATTGATCTTGGTTTTTATTATATTATTGGTACACACCTTGATGAAGGCCTTTGTTTCTAAATCTTCACCAGCAAGTCTTTCTGGACGTGATACAGGTTGAATGAGGTTCAATGAATCATCTATCATGCACCCTATGTAGTGAGAGTTGAGATCAGCTCAACTCGATGTCACGATACGGATAAGATTAAGGCCATAATAAAAAAAATGTCCCTTTTCTCACGAAGACGCACTGGACAAATTCCAAACACCAAAACTTGACCAACTCTGAGCATTCAGACAATAGAAATGATACGAATAAGTAATAGTACTCAGCAAATTCTTTACGTCACTAGGATACTATAAAATCTACCCGTTTATCATTTATGTATTTCATCTTGTTCCAGAAATAATACTTTTTTTTTTTTTTTTTTTTTTTTTTTTTTGTTTTTTTGCAGCTTGGACCATTATTTATAAGTAGTTTAGATTTTGGTTCTCATAAACAAACTACAAATTTTACGTGGCCTAATCATCCTCTTCATCCAGCCTCGATGACACTTTATCCGTTTCTTTGCATTGACGCAACAAAGGAATCGATACGTGTCCCACACTTTACGACCATCTATCAATGATTCTGGTATGATAGTTATATCGGAGATAGGGTTCCCATGCACCCCAATGAGTATTTTTCTACCTACATTTTGTGTAATCCTCAAGGTGTCTAGTGAATGAATTTCGATGTTCCAAAATTAAATATTGTTCCATGGGGTTTCCTTTGGCCATCTTGGCGGCCATCTTGGTTCTAATAAAATCGATTATCACATAAACTTTTGAAATAGACCAACCATAGAAAACAAATGACACAATTTTTTGGGATAAGTGGGAGCATGAGAAATTTATTGATTTATTGAAGGGTTATTTTCATGATTCAAACAAGTTGGATCCTTAAAAAGCCAAAAAATGAAAAATAAATTGCCTTTTTTGTAAAAGGAGCTCTTTTTGGGTACATTGAGATGGATATTGTTATGTTTTGATATTTTACTTTTTTCTAATTGTAACCAGGACTTATTAGTTTGAACTGGTTGGTGAACTAACATCGTAATCATCGTATAGTTGAGTAGGGGATAAACATTCCACAACGAAAATAATAACGGTGGTGGCGGAATCAGAAGTACTGCGAAACGCCGTCTTGTATTTGTATTTTCCATACATAGTATTGAGCCTCGTAGATTCACGCTGCAGGGGGTCCCCCACTACAGCAGGCTTCATGCTACGTAGCATTCGGACAGAGGACTCATTGAACTGCATGATTCACCCTGTCACATGGATGAGGTGTAATCACATTCGGAGAGCCTTGATGGTGAAGATTTAGAATCAATAAGGCTAATCCCAAGGCTGCTACCAAAACTTTACTGAAAACGAAATCGATTGAAATGTCTTGCATCAGGGGCGGATCCAGGAATTTTTCAATAAGGGGGCTCCAATATTCAGGCTGCGCTCGCCGCGCCGGTAGACCCATATTTTTTCCCAGTGTGTTCGAAATCTGAAAAATGTGGGGGTGTACTGGACGACTACGGGGGGCCCCCCGTTTGGCGCCCACACAGCTAGATCTACATGGCGCCCAACGTCCTGTAGCCTAATTCTTAGAGATTTAGGGCTCATGTGCGTAAAAGTCATTTTTATATCTACCGCTCTATACCTCTTTGCGGCGGCCTGCGCCCTGTGCTCTGTCAAAAATAGAGGGGGCGCCCCCTCTAAATCCGCCCTGTGCATCAACTAATGAAGCCTCAACATCACAATCTTCTCGTACACGTAAACCACCAATCATCAACCACCAGCGGTCGTTTCCTCCAGAATGTTTTCTTTTACATGTACAATTGGAAAGGAAAGTACATGGAAAAGACTGAGAGTCTCATCAAATTCCCGTATTCAAGAACTCATATTTGGAAACATATAATTGAGCCTTGAGCAACCTTAGAACTAGAGCATATTTATCTACATTGCATGTAACAAGCGGAAGACTGTTTGCAAGGAGGCGAATTACCACGCTCGTCTCTCGCACTCCTTTTAACAACTTACGCACTTAACAATATGTGATAACGCGACGCTACTAACCATGCCATTGAGACAGCAGGAGCGTAGAGCTTCTGTGCATCTGAAGGCATTCACCGCTTTGTTCAAAATTTCATTCAAGAAAAGTTACCATATCACAAGCCACAAAAGTGGGAATATTTTTTTACATTATACCAATACAAATATTGAATTCATAATTATGTAAATTAAAAAAACAATAAACCTAATTTAGAATCTGGAACAGTCCGCGACTTTATATTCCCACGATAATTACCTGACTCTATTTTTTTTGGGCCAGATTCACATCCCGGTGACAAGGCTGTATCATGTATAAACCTAGCACATACATTGGCCAGCATCTCTGTCGCAAAGAAAAAGATCGGTGACTATGCTAAACGCCAGGGGTACAAAAGAACCTTGTTTTTTCTTCACACATCGACTTATCCCAAGGGAACAAGGCTTCAATAAGTCAAAGTCACTTCCCTGATCTCCTACAGTTAATTGCATGCAGATCAAGGTCATCAGATGACTCCTCCCATTAGTAGTAGTAAATCCCAAAGTTTTAAATCCGGTTTTTTTGTCCCCGTAAAATGGGGTAGCCGGTTTACTACCTCACACTGGTAGCAATCGCCCTTACCCCCTCCTCATTTTCACCCGATTCAATTCTCCTCCATCCTCAACCCAGCCCTCCCTCCTACTCTCTCCTCCATTGCTTCTTTCCATGTCTTCTTTGATCGGCCCCTCACGTCTCAAACCCCCCACCCATCGACACTCAAAAGCCCTTAAACATGCTCGTCAGCCTTTCTCAGCATGTCCCATACCAACGTACACTATTTGCCTTCGCCAACAATCCACCGCCTTCTTCCAAATCCCACATCTGCATCAAGTCCTCAGTCCTCAGTCTCTTCCTGTCCATTACAACTTCACATCACACCCTCACTCTCATTGCTCGCTCTGTCCTTCTCAAAACCCCCATCTCATTTTCGCCACCTCTCACTCCCATAGAGAATTACCGATCTCACACACAACTCTTAAACACCAGAACTTTCATCCGAGAAAGGGAATCTTTTCCCGTGTAACAGCCTTTCCATATTCCCTAAAATTCACACCACCCATATCTCACTCTAGCTGTCACAAGGACGTGAACATCCTTCACCGATCCACCGCATCACCACCTTTTCCACCACCCCCTACCTCTTTTCTCGCATCTTCCACACCCACAATTCTCTTGCCAAACTTGGGGGTCACTCTCTTTATCTTTGTGTATCTCCCATGAACCCATTTCACACACACTGAATTTGCCCCCACCCTCTTCCCACATAGCCGCTTAAGTCTACAAAGTCATCACATACAAATCTCGCTCTCAAACCTTCTTTTGCACTCTGCATAACCACATCAATCCCATTGCAAATATCACAATTGCAATATAAACGGCGCCAGTACAGCGGTGCAATTGTCATCATGTTGATACCCCATATAGTTTTGTGCAGACCATGGATGGGCCCACATGGGAGTGTCTAACAACTACAATCCCAAGGAGATATTCCTGCTCCATATCTCTTTGTCGTCGTGGTTAATTACATCGTCAGACTCAGACAGAGTCTTGACCGTCATAAAACAAAGGACTCACCATCAAACCCAAGCTTCGAGATGTCAACCAAATTCAGTAACTCCAGACCTTGACTACACGATGATCTAGCTCTAACAGCTGATCTGATATGATGTGTGCCAAGATCTATTAACACACTCAGAATGCTGCAGACAAATTCGGGCCCCCTACTCTAAATGTCAGAGACGGAATTTATATCTTCAACGAGGGAAGTTGATCATCACCTATACCTTTCCGGCCGCCTTGACACAGATTTCTCAAACCCCAACCAATCAATCGAGAGCTGGCTCCAACCTTTACAACATATTTAGCTGCTGGCCTCCATAACGCAACAAGAAGAAGATCTTCTGTTGCCCAACGCCGGGCACGATTTGCATCTCTCCCAACCTCCGATGGTCCAGCCACCTTTCTGCTTTCATTTCTCTAATTCCCTTCACACTTCTTCCGACTGACCCTCTCAAATGGCCCTTCCACCACACCAGTCTTCAGTCATCAGTCATATCTTCTGATCCCACTCATTTTCCTCTTCTGATTCTCTCCATATTCTCATTCCTGACTCTACCTTTATCTCGCTCACTAATATTCCACTTCCCATCACTTTCTGGATTTCATCCACTCTGGGATCACACTGGTTTATGTCTGCATCACCAGAGATGTCGCAGCTCCAGAAAGTTTCAGGAGCTCACGGTGAAGGAGCTCACCTTATTGACTTGATCAAGGTTGTTAGGTGTAAGAGCCAGGGAGTGACTTTTACTTATTGAATGCTCCTTTTAATACCACGAAGAAACAGGGACATGTCCTCATACTTTCTTTTGTACGCCATCTTAGTCCCGCGCTGCAACAGAGATGTGACACTGTAGACTATCCTTGTCACCTGGGTGAATCTTGGCAAAAGCATCATGTCATGAATATGGTGGTTCTCAAGTCGGCCTTTAGCTTCCCACTTCTGTACTCTGGAGTGGGGAAGCCGTGCCTCTTGAACTCTTGTACGTACAGAAAACAGCGATATCAATAGTAAATACTCTGTCTGAATTAAATTTACAACCGCGTGGGTGTTTTCAGATGCGCAGCAGCTTTACGATTCTGCTCTGTCTATGCATGGTTCGGAGCTTTGCTTTTCAACGCATGTACTTCATTTTAAAGATGTGCTACAGGGCTTGTGTTAATTCGCCTCTGTTGCAAACAGGTCCTTCGCCTTGCACCATGCTATGTAGATTATAATAGCTCTAGTTTCTAGTAACTCGAGGCTCTTTCATGTTTCCAACTAGGTCTTTATGTGCGGTCTTTGTCCGTTAATACCGGGATAGTTGTGCATCTCTCTATCTTTCCATGTAAGCTTTCCTTTCCAATTTTCCACAAAAGATACATTCTGGATGAACAGCTGCAATAGCAGTTGATAATTGTGGTTTATGTTTAAGAGGTGAAAATTGGTGGTGTTTAGGCTTCAGTAGTTTGCTGACACATTTCATTGATCTTGGTTTTTCTTATAATTTTGGTGGTAGCAAAAAAGCCTTGATGATAGGCAGTTGTTTCTAAATATTCACCAGCAAGGCTTTCTGGAATGTGATACAGTTTGAATGAGTTTCAATGATCATCTCGCATGCACCCTATGTATTGAGTCAGCTTGTTCTTGGCAGACCCGACTTTCCACTGAGCGCCTAAATGTAAATGCTCAGTAAATACAATTTATAGGAGGGCGTTTCCCAGTATTTCTCCTGATTACGCCACACTTTTAATACTCCTTGCGTTTTTGCATGGTTATCGACCGCTGCACTACAACTATGCTATGATTGGTTCATCAACACCAGTTCTAGCTAATACTCCATTGCGTCTGCACTATATAGATAAGAAAATACTAAATATATCATTAATAATAACATTACATCAATAATGTACAACGAGAGCTCCTCTTACATTATCAAAACATGAAGATAGTGAGATTTTTTTTAAATTTCGCTTTTTATGTCGCGCGACTTGTTTGAATCATGAAAATAACCCTCTAACATTGATCTTCCCATGCTCAAATTATCCCAAAAAATGGTGTTATTTTTTTTATTTTTTTTATTTTTTTTATTTTTTTTATTTTTTTTATCAAAGATGGCCACCAAGATGGCTGCCAAGGAACCCAGGGACAATATTTAAATTTTGGGAACAGCACATTCATTCACTAGACACATTGAGGATTACAAAAAAGTAAGTTAGAAAAATATATCATTGGGGTGCATGGGAACCCTATCTCTCTCCCCGACTATGAAGCCTTTACATATTCGATACAAAAAAAATCATGTAAAATGGGTTAAAGCATCATATTCTGTTGAACGAAGTTGAGCATTATAGCTGTTAGTTTTTGTATTCAACACATCCCCTTCCAATGAATTCTTACCATCCACATTATGCGTTTACTGACAGGAATAAAAATCAGACTATAGTTTAAGTATAATGTTCAAGTAAATTACTAAGTAAAACTACGTCTTTTCCAAGTGGATATCTTGGCAATTATTATAAGACCATCTATAGAACCTGTATAAGATTTGCCTTATTATTTCAATATTGTAATGATGTATGTTGTCTTTAGATTGTTGATGTTGTTTTCGGGGGAATATGGGGTTGGAGGAGCTAAAAATGAACATTTAAATTTTAAAATAAGGAGAAAATTACCATTCTTTTGCTTTTTTTTTTGACAACAATCAGAGCTTTCGTTCAAAAGTTATGATCGAAAATGTCGCCTCGCGACTTGAAATTACATGTGTTATTTCTTATGTATTTTAGTGTTTCGTCAAGCTGCGATATTTAAATTTTTACGCTTTAAAAATTGATCTCAATTATTTTGAACGACCGTTATGCTGCGATTCCATTTTACTTTACTTGGGCAGCTCCGGATCAGCTTACTTAGTTGAATAAATCCTGACACCACTACAAGCCATTACCAATGACTTGTGGATACGCTAAGAAGAAGAAGACTTAAATCCCGTCTAAATGACCATTCTAACCTAAAAAAACACACTAGATGAACCGCGTGAAGGTGAAGGTAAAACTAGCGTTTGCAGTTAAAGCAACATAAGTGTATTTAGAAGAAACCAACCAATAATTGATGTTAAGACGCAGAGATTGGTCTCTATCAAATTAAGAGAAGTCCGATGTTGTGTAAAATCAATCCATTTAAGTCTATAAATTTTTCATCTTGATTGAATGGCCTTCACCAAAAAATCCCATCTGTAAAGTTTCGCGCCGATATTTCTACCCATTTTTCAGTGAGAGATAAAAACGTGATTTTGTAATTCCCATAGAGTACTGTGTAAAATTAATATTGGTAGAACAAACAGCCAAACCAAACATCTTTTAGCCCTAAGATTACAGGGTAAATGAGAAAAAAAGCTTTCTTCAGATACCAAAATTTTGACCACTTCCGGAGAAATATGGGGTCCATGGGGACGAGGCTTTTGGCGATCGGACCATGGACCTTTAAAGGGATTTATTGGTATAAA
>JAMKCH010015299.1:0-25826 GCA_023653785.1 Ophioderma brevispina | reverse complement strand
TGGGTTTAACGTGTCCATTGTATACTCAATCCCGACTAGTTAATTATCAATTATTTGATTATACTTTTCTTTAAATTAGAGTCCCCACACAATATTTATGGTCTGAAATAAAGGCAGTTAAGTAGCTTTATTTGATATATAATTCAAATTTAAATGTTAGTTAAGATAAAGAACATCAATAAGAGCCGAAGCTTCATATTATCCCACAGACTTTACATGATGGCCGGGTCCCAATCTCTGTGCCCACTTGGCGCTCCCCCTCCACCTTCATTTACTTAATTAGTCCTAATTTTATTACTAAAGTCTGATAAGATAATTTTGTATCACCTTAAAGCTAACTAAATGGTCTTTAAAATGAGCGCTTACTGGGAAGTATTCAATCACATTAATACTCTAATCATTACAATAGTCGCTTTCTCTAAAATATAAACAGCTCCACCCTAGAGCAGCCCCCTTCAAGACACATGGCCATATATTAGCCCTAACCCGAAATTATTATCCCAAATCATGCAATGCTATGTGTAAACAGAACGTTTATAATTAATGTCGTGGTGACATTTCAGCAGAACGATGTGAAAATGGCGAGTAACCAAGAAAACCCAGGCCAGAGTTGATACTCACAGCATTCACCCACTTGCTTTTGGGTATGTTTTATGTTTATGTGTAAATATATCCCTATTCTTTCAATGGCAGTATCATGTGCGAACAAATTGAAGAAATTCATATTTGTCTGAAAATGTGCCAGTGCCGCTATTAAATGGAAATTTTCTAAAAGTCAATGCTAATTTTTGAATGGAAGCAAAGAGGGAAAGAAATTTTTTTTGCTGAGTTTTATAAAATTATTCTTCCATCCCCCCCCCCCCAACATAAATAATGACCACTCCCTAGGCAAAATAAATGATTAAAAAATACTCTTGCCAGCGGCAACTATAGCTAATTTGCACCTGGCATTTGTTAGGGCACATGTGATCCAGTGTAAATTGACGGCCGTACTATGATCTGAAGGTTAGCTGGTTCAAGCCCCGCTGAACAATTTGTTGTGTCATTGGTCAAGGCACTTTACCTCTATGCCTCTCGACCCAAGCGATATACGGGTAGCTGTTAGGGGGAATATTCAATCTAAGCTGATAGGATTGTGCACTTGGCAGCTCCCCGACCTAGGTGAGCGAAGAATTTCCTGCTGGCAGCATAATAATAATAGGCAACACACTGTGATTCTTTATGAAATGGCTTTTTAAAAAGCCTGTGTATTATTATTTATTTTAAGGGATTCTGTCGAATTAAAGATATTCATAATACACATCATATTCAGTCATTTGTAATATTGAATTCGTAGATGTCTGTTTTTTGTTCATTTCTAGTGAAACCATAAAAAAAATTATATGTGTAAGTGCTGATTGGGAACAAAAATTACATTATCGTCTTAATCCACCTGCCCTATTTTTGGCACAACTTTTTAAAACACACTGCAAACTGTGTTGCCTTGAATTGCATAAAATTGCTGTTTGTTTGATAAGCAATAAATTCAGTGCACGGTGGATAATGCTATATGAACAACAAAACTCGCAGTACAATCTCTTGTTTTACTATTTTAGGGGTTCATATAGAGGATGCTTTGGACTGAGGATATAAACAATATTCACACCCACGAAAATGTTTATTGTCTAACAGTCGTTTATGCCTAAGGGCTTTAAACAACATAATTACCATAAATACCCATGAATAGGATTACTTTTATCACTATGCCTAAGGGCTTTAAACATCCATCATTACCATGAATACCCATGAATAGGATTATTTGTATCACTATGCCTAAGGGATTTAAACATCCATCATTACAATCTGTCCAGGAGTTTATTTTCTCCTTTTCGCGGGTTTTTGCCGTTGCTAACGCATGTGCTGCAGTACACACACTAACATACGTGCCTGTTTGGATCGTTACACACCCCCGTGATTGGTTGATCTAAAATTAGCCTGTTCTTGTTCAACTTGTTGCTAAGCTGAGGCGTGAATTGGCTTGCGTACGGCCGTGACTTAGGACGCGCAATCGGGAGAAAATAAAACATCTGGATACAGTATACCATGAATATTCATGAATAGGATTACTTGTATACACAGTTGTTTATGCCCAAAGGGTTTCTGTGGGGATATTAAGTTCATACCCAAGATCCTGTTTATGAACCCCATTCAAGTTTACTGAAAACATGACTTACAGAAAACTTACAGAAAACAACCTCCTTTGTATCACTATGCCTAAGGGCTTTAAACATCCATCATTATCATGAATACCTATGAATAGGATTACTTGTATACAGTTTTTTATGCCCAAAGTCTTTAGCCTGAAGATATTATGTTCATACCCAAATCCTGTTTATGAACCCCATTCAAGTTTACTGAAACATGACTTACAGAAAACTACTAAAATATCACAATTTAGCTGCAAATTTGCAATTCCAATAAGTATAATATTGCAACGGAGTTTCAATGTTTAAAAGCTTAAAATTCTGTTCAACATAATAATGATAACAATTCAATATTTTCATAATTGCCCTGCATAAACTTAATCACCAGCGAATAAAATTCTGTTTTAAAAGTAAAATAAAAGACTCAATGGGTTTTATATCCCAATTCTGTTATATTTTATTTGTTTTTTACTTTTGGGCATATAGCACTCATTTTTCAAAGTATTTTGATATCCAAAATACTTCAGACGTAATTTATCAATTGCACTTGATAACAATTATCCTTCACTGAATCAGTACCTAATAATACCAACTATTAAAGGTGCAACGAGAGATTTCACATATCAGGTGTCCCTTAAAAATCGAAAGTACCGATTTTTGCTCTGAAGTAAAGCTTTTCCATAAAAAATATCCCCATCTGAAAGGATTAAGCTAAGATGTTTCCTTGGTACAAAAATTGTGAAATTTCTAATTTTTGTAAAGGAGCAAATACAAAATTCAGCCTATGTTTTATATTGCATTCTTAAACAGCTGTGAAAATGTAAGCAATTTCATTGGCTGATGCTCGGGTTCAATTCGATTAATTGAACCCAGGTAGTACGCGCTGCGTATTGAAGTTATTTTTAGGTTGAAGCGCTCGCGTCATACCGCGTTTTGCTACATTAGCGTGCACCTGCCAACGTTGCGTCTCGTTGCGTATTATCGTTGCGTTCAGCGGGTTGTTCGATAATTATCACTGGGTGATGGCAGTCCTTTCTTGTTGGATTTAAGCTGCAAAGTATCGCGAAATTGGGTTAAAGATGACCAAATGATAATTGCCGTTTAAGAATGAGAGGTATGATTTTGGGAACCGGTACTCTCTTTACGACGAGGGTACCGGTTCCCAAAATCATACCTTTATTCTCTAAATATAAGCAAATCAAAATCACTTTTTTCTCTCTTAAGACATTTCTGTTGCCGAATACAAGGTTAGAAATCTGAGTGTCTAATCTATATGAAATTACTATTATGACACAATATTTGGGTGCGACAAAATCTCTCATTGCACCTTTAATGACCTCATCTCAATTTTATCCTTATTCAATAAAGTAACCAAATAGAATTTATCCTTGAACGTACATTACAATATATTACTCACCTGTAACTCTGTTGACAAGGAATCTATTTCCCACATTGATAATCTTGATGAATGACAGGTCCCTGAAAAAAAGCAGATAATTGCAATATAATGCAGTTAAAGTCTGGACTTGACATGTTTACATGCACGTCAAAATACATGATAAGTATGTTGCTGCCAGTGTCATGTATGTGCAAAGTACACTGTTTGCTCTTTTGACTACGTCAGCCATTCTAATGGAGACTAATATTTTGATAGTGAAGGAGCTGCCTGCTAAATGTGTATTCTGCAGAACTAAAATCTTTCATTTTTTTACTCGAGAAATCCATTGGACAAATTCTCATGAACTAGATATTCCAACTTGACAGCAGTTTGACCCTATGCAAATTGTCTCTTATTTGTAGGACAATTTTAAGTAGTGTCGGTTCAATTTCGACAAATCTATGAGTTGGGGCAAGAGCTATTACCCCTTTAAAAATCAGAAAAATCTTGCCATCTAGGCCTGCAAAGATCATGTATGTACGGTGTCCCTATTGAAGTACATTATCCAAATCAGTTGTCACTAGTGATATTATTTTTTTCCAAGTTTTTGCCATAATAAATGAGACTTCAACAGCGTGATTTTGTGATTTAAAACAATGTCATGGCTTATCAAGGCAAGGTGTCAGTACCTATAAGGTGACATGGACATATCTGCAGATTGCCTGCCATTAGATTCTACTGTCTTGAAGCTTCTATTCTGGCTGCAAATCATGTGTTTAGGAAATGACCTTTAGTAGCTGACAAGCAGATTTGTTACAGAACAACAAGATACATCGGCCCATGATGCCTTTCTCCACACACTAAATAAAGCACCTAGGCTACCTTTCTGCCAAAAAAGATCCCATTAACTTTAAACTTACCTGGCTATAGTGGCACCATTCCTATAGTCTGAAAAATTAGTCTGATCATAACAGATTCCTTGTATTGATAATGCCTTTTTTTTTTCTTTTTTCAACCTTAAAAACTGCCAGTTAATGGAGAATCCCACCTTGGCCATATTAAAAGGATAATGGAAGTCAGACTAGAGGCAGAAGGTGATTGTGTTCTAATTCTCAGCAAACATGTCCGCACCTACACAACTTGTTCGAGATATTCATGCAATGATAAACGCACATGTGCATTATTTTCTTACAATGGCATATTAATCATGTACATTTGTAATATTAGCACGGATCATCAGGTAACCAAACGAGAGCATCAATGATGCATAGGATCCACATGTATGGTGGAACTGGAATGATTCTTGGAGACGCAATGCATTAGACACCTAAGACAAGTTACTGGTTGGCAGACAGTTTTTTGAACAAATAATATTAAAGATGGACAAACAATATGCTTTGGGCAAAATATAAATGTAGGTAGTACAAAGTTTTCAGGTCAACATGAACCCGTGGGTTCTCTTCTTCAAATGTGCAAAAAATACATTCCTCCTGTCATATTTTTTTTTTTGAAATTACATAATGCCTCTTTAATCCAATTACTATCTTACGCATTTTCAGAAAATCATATCTGCCCCTGTATTGGGAATGGCTCCTTTACCTGGTAAATTGAGTAATCCCCCGGTTAATATCCAGACTTAACCGATGTCGCTTTGGGTCATACACCACAGACCTCACATCTGACGATTCAGGTATATCCCCATATGTTTCTAGTATGGGAGGCAACTGGGTGTCTTTCTCTTCTATATGTTGCGTCAAATATATATGTTAGAATTTCTACTTAAATTTAAAGTGATTTTTTGGAAATTGTGTAAAAATGACGTATATCATTGTTGTTTTAACATAGAATTTTATAATATTTTTGTATTTGTCGTATTAATATATTTTTATATTGCTCAATTCTATGTTTAAAGCGCCTAGAGCATCTGCTAGGCGCGTATATCAAAGACTGTTATATGATTATTATTTGGTAAATGGAAGAATAGCCTTTTAATAATTAGGAAATTGAGGAATGTCCCTTTCATGGTAAATGAAGAATGGCACTTTAATTTAAAAAAATTGCATTGCCCTTCCAAGGTAAATATAGAAGGGCCCCTTTGGCAAATGGAGGAATAGCCCTTTAATGGTAAAATGAGAAATGGCTGAAGGCCCTTTAAGGTAAATGGAGGAATTAATTGGTTTAAAATTGATTAATGGAATTGCCCTTTTAAAAAGGGAAATAATGTGAGGACGGCCTTGAATAAATACAAGGCGGTCACCCGGCTTCGCGATCACAAGACAGACCTCAATCAAACTCCATAATTAAACCGGCATATTGCCCTTTGAATTTGTAAGCTAAACCCTTGAGGGCGCTCTTCCTCAAATGATCCGAATATCCATTCCCATTAAAAAAATATATTTTTTTTCCAGAAAATATTGGAAATTACATGCTTGAAATTGGAATGAAGTCTTGGAATTACCTTTTTAATGCCCTTTTAATTCAATTTCTAAACTTACTCAAATGATGCGGAAGAAAAAATAAATCACAGACTACACCATGGGTAAAAAAATACTTTCGCACCGCATGCACACCACACATGTACACGTATGTACATACGTACAACAAATTGGTTTCTTAGGTCTGCTTTTGTTATGGTACTTTGGTTACATTCAGTTCTCAATAATTTTCAACAAGGTTTTCTCTCTGAACTGTATTGATACTATTGAAGGGTTTTGACCAGTTTAAATATCTCGGTGTAATTTTGATCCTCTGATGTCTTGGTGTGATCATATCAATCAAATGTCTGCATTGATTTTACACGTTGTGGTGTTCTCGCAGATTCTTCAATCTCTCTTCCACCCGAACGCTCCTCTTATGAGTTGCACATTCATTGTTCATGCCACATTTTGACTAATGCAGCCCTGTCTGGTCTAACGGTACTAACGATCTTATGAACACACTTCAAGTTCTTCAAAATAGATTAGCTCGAATTAATTTTATCAGCGAAAAAGAAACTCCTGTATTAACGATTTGATGTGTACACTGCAGTGGAACAAACTTAATGAGCGGTTGTATAACCATATGCTAATGCTTATTTTTAAATGATTTCAAAGGTCTGGCCCCAGGTTACCTTTCCTCTCAGTTCACTTTGATGCACTCAGTTCATTTTAAGGGTACCAGAAGTCAAACCACAAACTCTTTGTGTGAACCACCGGGAAACCTAAATGCAAGGAAACGTACGTTCCATATGAGAGCAACCAAAATATGAAGTTTCCTTAATTTATACCGATGGAACTATAATACAATGAGGCATCTCAGTTAAGATCTACATGTAAATTCCCACATAAACATCTTTTGTATACTGTAGTGTATATAGTCATTTTCTAATATTGCTATTTGATTTGTTCTGTGTTTCGTATTTTTGATAATCTTATGTTAATGTCTGTATAAGTTCATTCTTGTACAATGTGTTATATTGCAGGGCCGCCTTGGAAATCAGTGCTCTGGTCACTGAAGGGGCTACCCTGCTACAAGAAAAGTTTATAAATAAATAACTTGTTAATATGTTAAGGACATTGTCAATAATGTTAATACATTAAGTATGACATTGTTTAAACACACATGACATGTACACACACCTACAAACATGGACAGCAATGAGACGGGCACAAACAGGCATACGACATAGACACACAACCGCAGCCACACACCCTCACACACACGCAAACACACCAAACACACACACACAACCGGAAAGGTTAGGGCCAAGTTTTTTTCAAATTCCAGACAGTTATTTTAAATGAGAAAGAATGCATTTTACTGGGGTAGAGGCTATTATATATTCTGAATGATCCAGAATAATTAATTGAGCTGTCACTAAGTGTCCAAAATTCGATTGGGTGCATGGGCTTATCATGGAAAAAAAATACAAATTACATTCTGAGGAAATATAAACCATTTTCAAATTACTCATGTGCAGAAATGTACATTTTAGTCCATTGTAAAACTATGTACTAGCATTTGCAAAATTGCTCATCTGACCAGAAAGGTGTTGAGCTTGGAAATACCAACAGACAGGGAATGTGTCCTTGCAAGGTAAGTGACCCTAATTAGTGTAAACAAAAACACAATGCAAGCACATGATGGACACAAAGTAAGGTATAAGGCAAATGCATCAGGCTACATAGCAGCTCACATGAAGGACAAGTGATAAGGGAAGGCTTGCAAGAGGCTACTGTGATTGACTTTTTGCTATTCCCACCTGCTTTCATGGCTCTTACAAGCACACATCCAAAAGGAGCTGTGTGACACGTCGGAACCAAATTCAACAATTTGTTGGTTTAGACCCTAAACTTGGTTTTCACAACCTTATTGTCGCAAACGAAAACGCTGCATTATTTTCCCAATCATCCCAAACACCAAATGCGAAATTTAAAGACAAACAATATAAGATAAAATGACAGTTAACAAACCATTGGCTTCAAAACCCCAGTACTATAGACCCAAAAACGGAAGTTTGTGGGTCTAAAAAACTGTCCAAGGGCCGCGTTGTCGGCATGCTTAAACCGTCCACCCCATCAGATTTCTCAGGAAATTGATGAGGAGGGTAGCTGGTTACCATGGTAGAATGAAAAAGAAGATCTACCACCAGGGCGTCAGCTCTGTAGAGCTATGGCGGCCTCCAGCACCTGCTGGTTGCCCAAAGGTTAGCCCCATGCTGAAAACTGTGGATTGAAGTCAGGAGGGCCAATATGTGCGTGTGTAAGGTGTATCCGGCCACCCCTGTTTAGTGGGGACCAAAACCGGATTTAAAACTTTGGTTTAAAGGCCGACTCAGAGATTTCCTGAGGAGGGCGCCCTCAATTTCCAAAAAAATCGTGTTTTTGCATGTACACAAGGCTGTCCCATATAATAATTACTGTGTGAAATTGCTAAGCTTAAATCGAATTCCTTCATATAGAAAATCCAACTTTGTTATAAAATTCCGAATCACGGAATTTTTGTTATACGTATCCTATGGGACGTAAGAAACATATAATGTTTACTTACATTAACAACGACAAAATCAGATTCATCTCAATTTCGGAAAGTTGTGTATTTGAGGTTACTATCTTGAGTTCTGAGTTGACATTTTGTCATTATTACACAAAAAAATAATTATTTCGAAAATATCTCTGAGTCCCAGCTTTTAAATAAAACCTAACTTAATATTCAATACAATGAATTTGTTGCTATTGGCTGAACTTAAGATTGTATAGGTGTCACAATGGGTTGATAAGCTACTACGTAGTGTTCAATTCTCTCTGCAGAAATCTCTTATAGCTTATTCCACGCGTCACCTTTCTATAGATCAGGATGTTCAATTTGGGACCCCTCCTGAAAGACATGACCATATCAAAAAATTGTCATCACATTTTAATTTGATTTGTGCATATATTGAATGGTTCCATAAACACTTCCATAGAGGTTACAAGACTTACCATAGTGTAACCGTGTATGTAATGAGTTGAGCTTTTAGAGAATAAAAGATTAGATTTTTTGTTTTGGGGCCATTTAGATGTGTCGATATGGATGGGTCCAATATTTTGAGTGTGGATGCCGGGCGCAGCGCTTCGTATTTAGAATTGTGTATGTTTTATATTGCCTTTTTCCGACCTACATTAATTTGGCAATATATTCTTACATTATTGCTGTTTTTATGCCTTTAAATATTTGCACCCTCTTGAAAACAAATGCTTCAACCCAAGGAACCAATGTTATCGCGCGGTGATCGTCATGCTTGCGTAATTTGGCTTTGCGTACCAAGACATGCAAGACGCGTAATTTCTGAAATGCACTATCCATCTCTTACCCAGTAACGATGGGCAGGAGCTTTGACCAATCCACATCAAATGTTGGTGTTACATGATCAAACATGCCCCACAGAATAAGGGAATTGATAATCATGTTTCAACTAACGTAACTCCAAGAAATCTTTTCCCCTAATCCAGACATTCAGTTACTCAACCTGATCTTCACAGTGTGTAACATCTGTCCCCAGCACAGATTTCTAAATCAAAATGGTTGGCTTGTGAAGAAGGATCTGCAAATCAACCAAATGGTGTCATCAATTTTACAGTGTTCAATTTGACATGAGATTTGACTTTTGAACATTTTACCTTGACTCAAACATAAATGTCCCGCCACATTGCATCTATGACCCAATTTGACTAACTCGCCCATAAATTCCTTCCCAATAAATTCAACTCTGAATAGTGGTTAGTAAGATAGTCTGCAACTTTAAATTGGTAAGAGATATGAGAATATATGTGGCCAATAAGTTGTCTTTAATCGTGGTTGTCAAAAACATTTGTCTTGTTTACGGCATAGAATTGTCAAGTGGACAATCAAAGTATGTGTTACAATCAGTGCAAATATTGCAACAGACTAGTAATAACATTTAGAAAGTTTGAATTAGCTACAGGTCAACCGTCAAAATCCAATGTGTGTAGCATTATGGTAGCCACAAGTGCTAACTTGCAAAAAACACCTTACTTTGGGTGTCAATAGCATTGTAGCCATCATATCCTTCCTGTTTGTTACATTACAAACTTGGTGAAGGTCAAGCTTCAATAGATACCCTTTTATAATGCAAACTCACCCAAACAAGTTAACTATAACCGAAACAAAGTGTGGTTTTTATCTGTTTTGCTTTGGCATTTTGTTGTACTGTTGCTGCAGACCCAGTTAAAAACAGCAACAGATATAAAAGAGCTCCCAGAGAAGCATTTGCTCTCCTATATTCATGGCTACAACAATTCGAACTCGTTTTTACGCATCGCGTAAATACATGTCCCCGCCGAATGTTGCGATCACTAACATGTGGAAATGCACTTCAATACCCTAGACCAATCCGCCCCCTAACCCAGCGCTCCCCAATACCCTGGGCAACATTCCAAGCCCCCCCCCAACCACCCCGCAAAACCCAGCGCCCTGCCCCAACCATTCCCAACTCGCCCAACACCCCACCCTATCCCAATCCCCCCCTCAACACCCTACCCCCCTCTGTCCTTAACCACCCCTCGAAACACCCCAACCCTCAACCCCAATACCTTAAAAAACACGCCCCCCTTTCCCACACACCACCGCCCTTCCCCTCCCCAACCACCCCGCACACCCTCTTCCCTCTGCAACCTCCTGCAACATTCCCACTTCCCCTCCCCACACCGCCGCAACACTCCCACCCCCGTCCCCACCACCATGCACCAACCCCAACAGCCATTCACACACCCCACCCCTCCCCAACACAGCCGGGGCGAGGTCTCCCAACACCAACCCCCCGCCCCATACCCCCCACGCCCACCCTCATCCCCACCTCCCCCACGACACCCTACCGAACCCCCCCTTCTATCCACCGCCTCAACTCGCTCATCCGCCCCGCCCCCCGACCAATAACCCCCACTCTCCTATCTCCCACGGCACACACCCCCCTTTCCCCGCACCCCCGCACCCCGCCCTGTTACGCCCTCTGCCCCCGCCCCCCCTCTCCCTCGCCCTCGGACCAACGCCCCTCCCCCACACCATGCAACCCCCGCAACCCCCTCGCCCCAACACCCCTCAATACCCCGCAACACCCATCCACTCCCCAACCCCCAAACCACGCCCACCGGTCAATACGCCAACCCCGTCCCCGAAGCACCCCCCCGCCACACCCACCCCCTCCACACACCCACCGCCCTGTCCACAGCCCCCCACCCCCTTACCCCACCCTCCCCCCCGCCCTCGTCCAACACTCACACCCCACAACAGACATAGTGCTCATGTAGGGAAGGAATTTTGCCTATCCGATGTACTGTTTTCATAGATACAGCAATTGCTCAATATTTAATCAGCTCATTTGCATACTAAGCCACATTATCAACATACTTTCAAAGTTGCAAAAAAGATGTGGCACATGAATAGGGCTATGCTTATTCAGTGGGCGGGTTTAAGTAAGCAAACCCGCCATTATCAATGGTTTGCCTTCTTGATGAATGAGACGATATTAGATCGTGCGTCGTCGTCAAGTGTTACCTATACGCGCTCGTGTTATAGTGTTACGCAGTTGTAAACGCAGTGCTAGTACGGGGTTGTTCACATTTTTTGACATCGTGAAATATTTTTTGCCTTGTAACTAATATTATTGAAATCAAGAATGTTTTCGGTGATTAAAACAACAAACTAAATAAGAATGGATGAATAAAAGGATAGATTTGTTGTTTTGTCCTATCTAATATCGTGTCATATTGGTGGGCAGGTCCAATATTTTTATCGTAGTGGATACACCGGCTGCGCCGGCATCCACTACTCAAAATATTGGACGTGCCCTCCATATTACCGATATTAGATCGCAAAACAACACATCCTATTTTTATTCTCCTAATTATGCAGCGCAGGAATTTTTTGAGTATCCAATGTCCATTTCAAAAATATAGCATTTACACTGATTTTTGCATATTAAGATTAGCTCAGTTTGCCTACTCATTTTTGCCCGAACTACGGCCAAAATTTAATCAGTTCAAGAACTCTTCAGCCGACGCTTCCTTCCACCAATTACTCATTATACGCCTGAGCGAACTCCAAAACTTGTACACCAGCCTTGCAGGAAAATTCTCGCAAATTATCAATTAGATACTTAATTACATATTTTAACGCCACAATCTAATCAGGGGGATCGAGAACTGAATCCTCAACCCGCTTCTTTCCACGCAGTACATCATTGTCGCCCTTACGGACCCCCAGATGAAATGGTATAACAACCTGGGTTTAACATTTTTGTCACAGACGGACGGGACTGGACGAACTGACGGACGAACGAACTCTGCTCATTTCATAGTCCCCGGTTCCGAACTCGTTCGGCGGGGACAATAACCCCTATGCACAGGGGAATGGGAGTTCGTATACCATATTCAATTTAGTTCTTATGTTGGTGGGTGTCAGTTCCTGTAACGAACACATAATATCCGTGTCTAACACTATCTAACAT
Organism: Ophioderma brevispina; assembly: GCA_023653785.1. Lineage (NCBI taxonomy): Eukaryota > Metazoa > Echinodermata > Ophiuroidea > Amphilepidida > Ophiodermatidae > Ophioderma > Ophioderma brevispina. Next base: position 13,282 of record JAMKCH010015299.1, on the reverse strand, counting down.
TGGAATACTATTAATAGATTGCATCCTCACAAATGGTTAGTAGCGCACTTGTTATTACACAGCTAGTAACAGGTAGGGTATTTCGATTTTGACAGCGAGGAATTTTAAACAAAAAATAATATAATGGAACAGGTAATTCTTGGTTGGGTGATTGAAACTGTCTATCTTATAAGAATTTCATGTCCTTATGACGTGTAACACAAACTTTTGTGGTCATTAGTGTCTCCTTGTGTCAAGTATGGTAATTTTGATCTCCTACAAATAGAACATGCCGTCTGTCCCTACTCATGCATCGCTATGCCCTGTGCGCTATAGGGTGTAAACAATTTTTGACAGTGTCCCAATGGTACTTCAATTAATTGGCCTCCATTCTTTGGAAAATCAATGAAATTCATCCCCCTGCAAAAAGAGTGGGAACCCGATATGATGACCTTTGTGCACATGCAGGTCCCTATGGTCAGTCCGATCGGGTGTACACATATTTTGAATCAATGGTCTTCTTTTAACTGCAATATCTTACATATAAAGTTCTGAACCAGGCGAACTGTATTAGCGATGCGTAAAAATTGTCCCCGCCGAACGCGACACAAGTGACAAATAAAACGTCACAAGTCCACCCTAAATTTTGGCTATTCACTAGCTCGCCAAAAAATAACTTGAAAAGAAATGGTTAACTTTTGGTAAAAGACCTCAAGTAATCTTGAAATTCATCATGCAAAAATCCCTGAAAATTCACTAAATTTAGTAAAAATACGATTAATTTACTCAATTTGGCAACACTATTTTGAAAAAATCATGTGACCACATTTTAAAATTTGGGACCCATACGCGGTCTGGAAAGCGGCGAACAATCGGGGCGAATTTCTACGTATTTTCAACATTTTTCAAGAATGTAAAAGGCTGGCACCCACAAAGACTGACCGACAACCAGAAAATTGCCCCAAAATCTCATCAGGTTGAGAACTCATCGGGTCGTTTCATTCAACCAAGTTACATCATTATAGCCTTACAGAACTACAGAAACTTGACAAATCGTTGCGGGAAAAAAAATTTCAGTAAATTATGCCAAATTAGTACTTAATGAGCATATATTTTACACCCAAATCTAATCAGCTTGAGAACTCATAAACCTACTTCTTTCCCCAAGTAGGTTTACATTTATCTGCCCTTACGGAATCCAGAAAATTGTACAAATGTAGACATTTCGGTGGCAAATTGACCGTTTTCCTTTACCTTTTTTCCCCTACAGATGAGTAGGGGGATATCCCCTCCTACAATATTACCAAAGTTTGGGCTCTCTAGCTCATCCAGAATAAAGAATCCCCAAATGTTCCAGGGTTAACATTTATCACGGACATACGGACCTACAGACATACGGACAGACGGAACACGGACGGAGGCCCCATTTTATAGTCCCCTCCCGAACTGCGTTCGGAGGGGACAAATAAAAACTGGAACCTTCGTCTTAATGATCTTTGTCATTAATAATAACAACAACTATAATTTTCGCAAAAGTAAAAACAAATAGTCACCTTCCTTAAACCCAGAACTGATTATAAAAAACCCAGTATTTCTAACCCGTTGTGCAATTGAATGGAACAAATTACGATTACTGAATTACAGAGGATCATCTTCTCTACACATTTTTTAAATCTACTTAAAAATATTGCAACCTAATGGCTCATTATTAAGCTCACTTTTTCAACAATTGTACCAATACTGGCGTTTACATATTTAATGTACATTACCATTACACCCTTGCCCAAGTTTACAGTACTTGGTTTTAACCTGTATGTTCATTATGTATATATTTTGCCTTCACGGCCTCAGCTGAAAAACAACTTGTTTGATTGTGTTCCGTGAATAAATAAAAGCTTGATTGATTGATTGATGGGTCACTGGTAATCAGCTAAGGTCTGGGTTTGTGGAGATATTCAGTTGTATACAGTTATAATTGGCTGAATAACATCCGGATCATCGCACATTGACTCCACAAAGGAATAACTGTAATCAGAATCAAAATATTCAACTTAATTAAACATCTTAAAACCATGAGCAATACTGCCTTTATAACAGCATTTCGATGGTAATAACAATCATAATTTATTTATATAACGTTGAAATACAGATTCAAATATGTAAGCTGTTGCACTCATATCCCAAAACCAACATACTAGCCAGATTGTAGATTGGGCTAAAAAAATCTCATTCCTCACTCCTTGGCGTTAAAGGGATTAGCAGCGATATTGCGAGAGAGTCGAAAAATGTGGAAATGCATTCGTTTTAACTTACAAATCAGGGATAAGTGTGTACAATTCATATAACTGCTTTAATCTAGAAACAAACCACCAAATAGTGAAAAAATGGAAGTACTTTGAGAAAATTTGTCATACCGTCTCCCATAAATAGACATAAACAATAAACAGCCGATTGTGGTTTACAGTAGCACAGCATAAACAAAGATCAACCACCTTTGTGTTTGAGGTCAAACTGTATTGATCATGGTGCACAATATCACGCTTAAAATCTGGGATATTCGCCGAGAAAAGGCTTTTTTGACCTCAAGTCAGAATTTTGATACGCACGTATAGAAATTAAAGAATCAGATAAAAAGTACTGCCTTGTTTTTCATACGCGGATTTCAAGCCAACCACTTGCAGGTTATGTTTGCATATCCATGCCAGTAACAAAAATACAAAAATATGAATTTTGATGATTTTTTTTCGATGTTTCGGATTAGCAAATAGCTGCTAATCCCTTTAAGTCACTTTCAGGTATGTTTGTTATGTGAACCACTCTGTAACATGTTTGAATACCTACCAACAAGGAAAATCTTTGTGAAATTTATTAATATCGAGTATAGAGGAATGAGATGATTTTCACTGTAGTACTAAAAAGTTCCCAATTTGCCAGAAATCTTTCCTCGTAAAATATTTTAGCCAAATCTAAAGCAAAATGATAGTTTTGTCATGTTTGTTGCACCTGGTGCCCTTGCACATACTCTAAGTTCCAAACGAGATGAACAGTGCGTCAACTTAAAAGTACTGCGTAAATGCTCTTCCCTGAACACTTGCGCCGAGCATAACACACTAATTTCAGACATTGTCTTTTGAAATTTTCAGAGGAGCATTAAAAAGCTCATCTTGGCTCCTTGAGGCGAGCTGCAGAAGAGCTTTTTAAAAGCTCCCAAATTCTGGCTGGAGACGAGCTTTTACAAAGCATAGAGATGCATAGCAAGCAGGACCGGCAACTGAGTGGGACCAGAAGCAGTTAAAGCTCATGCATTTTCAATTCAGGTGTAGCAATAAGCATTGTTTATTACTGCAATCAAGTTAGTAACAAGTTAAGTTACATACTTAGACTGTCACTCAAGATGTAATCAATTTACCAAGTTGTAAGATGTTATCATTCAAGTGTATCAATTTTCAAGAATTATTCACCCAGGCCTTGAACCTCGAAAACAAGAGCGGAAATTTTTTTTTTTTTCATTTGAAAGGATCTCAGTCTAGACTAGGGAGAGTAAACTGGGATTGCACGACCGTCAAACATATCCAGTAACAAAGTAGAACCTAGTCGGCAACAGTCAGTAATATTTAGTCAGGATTATCTTAAAACTAATTGGGAGTAAGATCACGTTTTCATTAATAATGGCGATTCACGGTGCTTGATAACGTATCCAACAACGCTGTGTCATTCACTCATTGTCAAGTATGTCTTACTTGTAAAGGGCGACACCTTTCCCCGGCACTTTCCTTCTGTGAACACGTTTCGTGCATAGTTTACAGAACAATTGACCACCAGGTGGTACGCTATCGTTCTTTTTCATGTCGAAATATTATCTAAATTTATTTCCGTAATGTTTGTAAGACACTCAACTTCTTTCAGGCGCCGGCGCCATCGTAGCTACTCAAAAACTCGACTCAAGGCTCAATCAAAAACCAAAACCATGTGCGATGCGAAGCTTTAAATTTACGACGTTTACTTAATGCATTATTTGACACATAGTCCGTGTCATTTTTAGTACACCATCCAGGCGGTATTCCATTGGAGTTCCCGATACATTTGGGGAGTTAATCCCTGCAGATTTTGCTCTCGAGCACCGATTTACCGCCGTTCACACTATCTGAAAATTGCGTGTAAACTGGTTAAAGCATAGTGTTCCGTGAAATTTATCATAACTAGAACAAAGTGACAATACCTGTATCAAACCACACAAACTGTGAATGTGCAAGGCGTGTGCCACTCCTTGTGGGTTGATGATACTGAATGGGGATATTGGTGATAGGCTGCAACCACCCTTGACCACAATAGATCAACAGTCGGAGACTTTGATTTTCATTAGAAATAGATGATTCACAGTTTTGTTTTGATTGACATCAACTCCAAGACTACATGCCAAATCCACAGTTTCACTGCTTTCATGTGCCACTCAGAACACTCCCCTGTGTATGAAAAACAGCTTCTACACAATAGGACAACCATGTGATACTCCATCAGCATACCATATATTTGTATCCAAAAGATGGCCTATGTGATTACTTGTGATGTACTACTACAGAGACACCACAATTCATGTGATTTGTTTCAAAACAAATGCTGATGTTGCAACCATTCCTACCATTAACATCTACAGACATTGACGGATAGAAGAAGAAACAGGTAATGTTGATGAGAACCTCCCATTCCTCTACATGGAAAGGCACAGGACAACACAGGAAACCCATCAAGTGTTTCTAGTCATAAATCCAAACACTCAAAGCCGACATGTAGAGCCAGGTACCATCCAGCCACACCAACAAACATATCTCACAAAAACCACCTCCAAAACTGAGAATTAGGACTTTAAGAAAATGTCTCGATTCCTAAGCATCTCGTGGTCGCAAAAGTTCTAGACGCTACAGAGTGGTCAAACCGCTGCATCCCTGGAAGTAAACTTGATCTATGGGAAAAGCTTGCCCCAGTTTTTATTAATGAAGAGCAACCAGGCTGTGTAATAGTACATGTGGCACAATGATATTGCAACTTACACTAAATATAGCATGCTCCAAGCTTAGAATCGCTTGTATCCACCAATTCTCAACATAAATTCTGGAAAGAGATCTTCTTCCTTTAACACTCAAGCGAAATTGGAACATATGTTGTGGGATAAAGGAATTCAAAGCACGACTCAAGGATTTATGCAAACTACGTGAGAACTTAACATTTATTGATAACAGTAACATCGGCCAAAGTAATTATCTTCAGATGGACTAACCTAAACAAACTGGAATTGTATCACGTTGCTAAGAACTAGAATTTTTATCAAGCATGGGATTCTCAGTACCATCTAGGATTTTCAAGTTTCCCGTTTTCAGGACTGTTAAAAAACCAGTAGATTGGTATTCATGACTCTCCCAACGCAGACGCAATAAAATAATATTGTAAGGTCAAATGATGGACTTATCTTGGCACATGTATTCCAAAAATGTTCCCTTGATGAGAATTAATCAGGCATATAACTGCCACTTGTGTTAATACACATGATTCTCCACAGAAAAACCCAAATGAATGCTAAAGTGATGTGTTCTAAATCTACTAATGTTAATTCTTGTGTTAATAATGCTGTGTACAATTTCGTATGTAAAAAATAGTTGCCATTATAAAAACTAACCAAAATGCAAAACACTACCATTCATTTCATCTCAGTCATCCCAATCACCACATCCTGTCACCGTTGATAACAATTAATGTGCCCATTGGACTTGTTAAGTAATCCCATATCATCATGCCATTTCATGCATTCAGTGTTAATTGAGGTTCCATATTAAACTTGTGTTACTGATTTAATAACAATAGCCTATTGGTGTGCCACCTCGCACACTCCTACGGAAGTCCGAATGGTTTTAAGTCCGAGAAGCAAGCCCAACCACTAAACCAATTATAACAGACGGGTATTTTCGATTTTCAATAGAATGGATTGATGTGATCGGGCGAGACTCTGTGAGGCCCCCAGCCATATGCAGACATGTGGACCCGCGAGTGCGTTGGAAGTGCCATGACGTCATGAACATGCTGTTGGTGCATAAAGGACACAATGGTCCGTATTTGGTAGGTTATTTGTATTTTTAAACACTTGTTTGTTTTTTGGAAAAAAAACGGTTTTATTGTAATTTTTTTATGGGCTTTTAACTTGTTCATTGTTCCAAATACTTAAAAAAAAATTTTTTATTTTTTTTATTTTTTTTATTTTTTTCAAAATCGTTTGGGCTCTGGGGCCTTTATTGAACTTTTTAATGGCCATTTAATTAATTTCCAAACACTTCCAAAAACTTATGTTTTTATTGATTTTCATTTTTATGTCAATATTTTTTTGACATTTTTCCCAATTTCCAAAATACTTCAAAAAAAAATTCAAAATGTCTTAAAACCATATTGTTTTTTTTCTTTTTTACGTACATAATTCAAATTTTTTTGACTTTCTGGTTTGGGTCCTTTTATTTTACTTTTATAGGCATTAAATTAATTAAATTTTAAAACTTTGCAAAAACTTATATTTTTATTCTTGTTTGTTTGCCTGTTAGTGAACTTTGTATAGGCCTTTAAATTAAGTACAAACACTTTCCCAAACTCATTTCTATATTTTAAATTGTGTTTTCTTACTTTTTATAGGCCATTAATTTCCAAAGATTCTAAAAACATTCATGTCTAATGTTTGTGTACTTTTCTTTCCAAAAAAAAGTTATTTCATTTTTGGCTTTTATGAGCTTTATAATTAGGCTTAATTTGTTAATTGGTTTCCAAACACTTTCCAAAAACTTATAGATTAATATTTTGGCGTTGAATTTTTATTTTGTTTTTGTCTGTTAATTTAACGTCTATATGCATTAATTACAAACCAAATTTCCAAAATATTTTTTGTATTATTTTGTTTTGTTTACACATTCAATCTGTTTTTTTTTTTATTGGTTCCTTTTATGTAAAACAAATTCCGAAACGTTTGCCATTGACAAATTTTGTTTGTTTTTTTATTTTGTTTTTTTGTTTTGTCTTGCTTGGGTTTGGATTAAGGGTAAATGGGGTAAAGGACAACTGGCATAGGGGAGGAAAGGACAGCTGGGCATACGGGAAAGGAAAAACTGGGTTTAGGGGAAAGGACAACTGGCAGTTGTGATCTTGTATTTTTTAATTGTTTCTTTATTAACTTTATGCACCACAAATCTTATCTCTTTTGGAAGATAGGTTGGGCCTGAAGACCGGGTTTCTGCGGTTCTAAAAGAATCCGCTGTTTTGGTTCTAAAGGAACCTTTTCTGCAGAAATCACATGCGCTAGTGGTGCTGGAGTGCCGAAGGCAATGGCTGTTAGGTTAGTCAACGGGGCTCCTCTCGGACCTAACTTTGCATGATTGCCTGACATGCGCTTCATAAGCGTCGTACTTGGGGTCTTTACGGGGGGCACTCTGTCCAAGTAGTCTCGCCTCCATCTTCCCCATGATTCTCCCGTGTTCCTCAAACAGTTTGTTGAACGCAGAAACTTGAAATGGAAAGGTGGGGTTCTCCTTGGGTTTGCGGTAACGGGAGGCCACCCCTCAATGTGGTTGTTGGTGCGGTTATCAAGTCCATACCAGTCCCATATCTGGAGATCATTCGCAGCCACTTGCCAAAATACTCATTGAAAAAAAGGAGTGAGTCCAGGTTGGCCAGGAGGTTCAAGGGTTTAGCCTGTTTAATTAAAGCCCGAGTATAATATTCCTTCTTGTCAGCGGGTACGAGTCCTATGGCGATTAATTTCCGAATTGCAACCCTAAAATTCAGCGTCAGTTCTTGTAACGTGGAGCAAACCCCATCTGCGATATCTGACGGTACACAACTGGCGAATGGAAGGATGAAAGTAGCATCCACGCAACAACATACGGGGGAAAATTCGGCGGACAGCTCCGTGGATACCGGCCTCAAAATCGGTTAGAGGTAAACAACAGTCCGTAGGGCAAAACGAAGGGCCAAGGGATTGTCAAGGCGCCAAGTAGTAACATGCAAAAGAACTTGCTGTAGGTATCCAACTTCTTGTCTGGTAGCAACCAGTAAACCATAGGAAAAATCTGGCCATTAACAAAGCAATGGGGAAAAAGCTGATAAAAAATAAAAAAGGGCACAACCCAGAAGGTTCCATCCATATGCCACTGCTCTGCCTTCATACACCGTTTCAGCGATCCTCCGAAGAAAACACCAGCACACGATCCTTGTCACCACCGCCGCTGTCTGCTACAGGGAAATTGCCATTATCGCCAAACTTCAGACGTTCCTTGAAGCCACGGGCATCTTATCTAGCTTATCCCGGGTTGCTGGATTCGGCGGCAACAGCTCACTCCGGCCAATGATGAGAGCAGTTTTTTCACTGCGATCAATTCTGAATTATCCCCAGGTTGATTGACATATTGATTGACAGGTAAGTTTTGAAAAGCGCTTCCAAATCGGTACATCTGACACGCACTGTGGGTCTCTGCACCTAATCAGAATCGGCAACATCCACCAACGCGGTAATCGGGTTTTGTCATAATTGATAATTACTCTGGGATAATCTTTTCGGACTTTCGGTTAATATTCGGACTTCGGTATGGGACCGTGTGACCGCCTTTTTCTATCAACTTGTTCTCAATGAGCTTCTTATTGTGATGAGCCTTATATTGATCTCAAGTGTGTGCTAATAAAGGCTTGACAATAACCATCTTAATTGTAAAGTTACGGAACAAAGGTACTTAATGTTAATATTTGGTCTTTCTTCATGACTAACAATAGCGATATTTTTGTGTTTAACATAAACTTGGCTTTCAAATGATATTGATGACTCTTAAGTCAAATTGATGGTTATAATTTATGTAGAATTGATAGGAAGCACAACGACCATGGTGGTATTGGTTGTACATAAGGATCTTTAATTACTGTTGAAAAACCATGATCTTCTCATTCATGATGTGGAAGCCCTTTGGGTTGAAATTCATTTACCTCCATACCAAACCTGTTATTATCGGGTACAGTTTATCGTGCACGCTGATATGAAAAGCTGATAATAACTGATAAATTGAGCTATGTTTCAAAATTGTGCCTGTATATATGAATGATATTATAGTTTTAGGGGATTTTAATCTTGATGTATCTAAGCCTTGGTTTCCAAAAATTTTCAGGTTTAGCTAACCACTCACAGTTCACTCAACTTATAAATGATTTCACTCGTTTATTACTGAAAAAAGTAAACTATTATTGACCTAGCATTTGTATCTAGGCCTGAACTATTTTGTAGGCTCCTGGTGTTCATAGTCTAGGAATAATAATCTAATCGCAATTTATGTTTGTTCGTGCAAGTGAAACAATTAAATCTAGTCCTAAGATAATTAAAACTAGATATAAAGCACCTTGATGAATCAAGATTTTGTAAATACAATAAGTAGTTTAAATTGGAATGAGATTCATAAACAGATAATGTAGATAATGCTTTATAAGCATGGAAGACTATGTTCAATAAGGCTTTTGTAATTCTCATCACCTGTTAGAGAGAAACGTGTAAAAGGATCTCAGCCTGAATGGATTACCAGTGATTCTCTCTATTTGTAGATCGTGATTATTTTTATAGCAAGCTCATAAAAAACAATGACGCCTAATGATTGGCCTAATAGCTAAAATGTTAGGAAACAAGGCCAAAATAATTTGCGTCATCTCTTAAAACGGAAAATTCTAAATAAACAATGTAAATAAATTTCAAAAATGCAGCTATGGTCTACAATTAAGAAGCTTCTTCCATCACAGTCATCTCCAACAACCTACTGTTAAAAATTATGATGGATTAACATCTTCTGCTAAGGATACTGCAAATATTTTTAATAATTATTTTACTTCAGTGCTCAAACTATCTATAACTTTGATACTACTTCATGTTAATAGTATCAAAATGATCAAACTAATGATATCTTACTCATCTCAATTTTAGTTATGTACACCGATTTGGTATTTAAAAATTTGTGATTTTCCAAACACAAGCTGCTTGTATTGTAGATGTAAGTGTCAAACAGACAGCCGCCAAGTATCATGTAAATGTGGTTTCGAAAAATTATGTGGCATTTTTTGTTACAAGCAGGCACCAATGTCAGATCAACTGCTCATCTGGATATTTTTCTCATAAGAATTTGTTGCCAAAAGTAGGCAAATTTTTCTTTTTGGCCTTTTTGGGCAAAAATATGAATTTTTGAGCCAAACATAGGATTTGTTGAAGATTTTGATGTATTTGATATCTTCAAAACAAGCTTTATCAGAATGAACCACTTTTTAAGTAATTTGGACTATATTACTTAAAAATTAACAGTTACATTTTACATTTAAAAAAAAAAAAAATAAAAGCATTCCATAGCATTCAGAGGTCTTTTTCCCTCAAATATTGGTTTTATTGAAACTTATGATGCACATAACATGTTAAAGTAAGCAACAATGCATCAAAACACAACATTAACACAGTTCTGTTTGACCTAAAGTGGGAATGCTTTTACTTTTTTAGTAGAATTACCGTAGTTGGGGGGGGGGGTTAAAAAAGGGGGTCAGGCTTTGAATTTAATCTCAACGGAGATTAGGTGATATGACTCTCCCCCAAGGTAGAGGGAATCACATACATCTCCTAATATGTCCCATTCAAGCTCTGACTTAAAGCAATCTTAGCACATTTTTTGAAGAGCGCCCCCAATTTTTCAAAAATTTGAGCTTTTTCACGATTGCTCATTGGTAACTGGCGAGGTTAGTAACACTATACCTGTGAATGGTTTAAGCTCGAAAAGTCTAGCTGTGTCACAAACGAAGGATTTGTACTAGAATAATTATTACGGGGATCCCCGAAATAATACAAGGCTGCTGGAAACGGCCACTTCGAAATGGGAAATAGCCGGGGGGGAAGGAAGGAAAATAGCGCAAATTTTTTTTTTGTATGTATTTTGTGTCTACGCTACATCCAATGAGTTGTTTAATAGGTCAGTAGCAAGTTGTAGAGTTATTTTCTCGAGGTGGCACATTTCATCATGGGCGGGACCATAACGTAGCCATTTCCAGCTCGGCAGTTATGTTCCAATCTGGGATTCCACCAATTCTAATACACAAAAAACGGCTTATTTTTTTTGTGATATAAATACGCATTTTTAGCTTCTCGTTCGCAGGATAGTTATGACAATTACCAACGTGCGTAACTGTGCCAAAATATCAAATCTTTGAAAATTGGGGGCGCTCTTCAAAAAATGTGCAATATGCTTTAATGCCAACAGATTGCAAATGGTAGAGTCAACCCGGAGACCAGAGTGCTCGGGCCAAAAGGCAGCGGAGCTATGTGATATGGTCTCGCCGGGAGGAGGGAGAAGGTTGAACACAACAATATATAGAAATAGTTCACTTACCAATCAATGGGGGTTTAAAGTGCTACGGGAGCTGTGCGGGAGGCTTGCTGTGGAATACGAGGAAGCTGATGATAGCTAGGATCCTAGCTGCCGTTGAACCGCTGCGTACTAGGAATCTCGGAGATAAACTTGTTAGAATGTAGAAGGACAAGCCAAATCCATAGCGTTCCATGAAATCTTGTATAGAAGCTCCCCGGTAGGAGGCCCCCAAGCAGCCGCCCCGCCTGATATCTTACGTCGTGAGCTCTATGTGCGTCCCCGTCAGACGAACCTCCGTATACTAGGCTTCCTGTATGACTGCCACGATCCAGCTGGCTAATGTCGTCTGGAGGCGGGCGAAACGGCTTCTGAGTTGGAGGAAAGCTGGTCGTGAGTCCCCCTATAGGGCTTGGAGTGAGGTCTTGCTGAGGTAAAACTTCAAGGCTCTAATGGACACCAGGGTCCTTCATCGAGCTGAGAACCTTGAAGCTTGTCGGAGAATGCTGGGGATGATCGGCTGGAGTGAAGCTGAGAGAGTGATTCTTGGCCAAGGTAACCTGATCGGGGAGAAGGCAAGCGGCGTTCCCTGTGAAGGTGAGGTGATTCTCGCTATAAGGACAGAGCAATGGATATCCGATACTCTTGCCTGATGCTGCGGTGACAAGGAAGAGAGTCTTCTTGATGGTGTCAGCTAGAGATGCTGGAAGAGGCTCTAAGGAGGACGTTGAGATGCTGGAGGACGGTTGGCAGGTCCCATTGCTGGTACCAGAGAGCGTGCAGGCGGCCGTCGATGTAGCATTCCCTTGAAGAGGTCATGAAGCGCTGGTGAGTTAGACACGGTGATGGCTCCGCCAAACCCCAGATTAATGTCTCCCTACTGCCGTTGCGGCAGCTCCTGACTGTGCATGGGTTGGCTTCATCTTCGAACACCTGCATCGGGAAGTCCGCCACCTCCTTTAGAGTTCCTCGCCGAGGGTCCACTTGGTGGATCCCTGCACCAGTTCAGGTACTTGACCAGTCTGGAATTCTAAGTTTCCTTGTGTAGTTCTCCTTGCCTCTCCCGCCAGACGGGCAGCCTGGAGCGAAAGGCCTGCTGCTCTGTAGGCCATGGATGAACTTGGCCATCAGTCAGGTTGAATCGCCTTCAGAGTCTACATCGGAAGGAGACCCCCGGAGTCTTGATCAGGCCCTTTTCTTCCTCATTGGAAGAGTCAATGGGTTGGCGTATAGTCCAGCGAGCAGAGCCTTTGAAACCAACGGTTGCCGAGGCCAATTCGGGCCACCAGAATCAGGCGGCGAGTTGCTTGTCCTTGTGAACTTGAGAAGAACTCTAGGAACTAGGGCGATCGGAGGTAAGGCGTATTGTGACTCCGTCCCACTCCCTTGTCATGGCGGCCTGGTGAAGGGCCGCTGGGGGTCCCTGGCCCACGAGCAGTATGTCGGGAGTTGGGCGTTGAGGCGGTTTTGCGAACAGGTCCACGTGGGGTGTTCCAGCCTGTTGAAAACTATTCTGCATATCTTGGGGTTGAGGTGCCACTCCACCGCGACCCCCAGACTCTCGATGGCCCCAACTTCCCGGATGTCTTCCATGATAGGGCATCTGCCAGGTGTTTGTCTTTCCCTTTCCCCCCGGGAAGTGTGATGGCTGTCAGGAGGGTGAATCCGATGACGGAGACCCCACTCCAGGACTTTGACTGTTCTGTAGGCAATGCGTCGGACCACTGTTCCTCACTGCTTGTTTGAATGTGGGAGACGACTGACATGTTGTCGCACTGGACTTAGGACTGACTTCCCTTGACTAGGTGGAGAGTCTGTCTCATCTCAGCGCCAGATGAACTGCCACAGCTCCAACATGTTGATGTGATGCTTGGGCCATCTTCCTTGTCCCAAGTCCCTGAGAGGCC
>JAMKCH010015298.1:0-23978 GCA_023653785.1 Ophioderma brevispina | reverse complement strand
ACCTGAGTGCAGGAAGAGGGAACAACAATACGTGCTGGTAATAGCCTATTGTAATGCTCACAGTATGTAATGCTAGAAATGTATGGTCAATGGTAGCATTGTTTGGAAGAAGAAAAAACAAACAATACAGTAACCTAAAACAGAAAAATAGAGCACAAACAAGATAAATGAATCCGTCGGTGGTTAAGGTTTATTGGAAACCAAAGCCGTATACATACGAAACTGCCTCCAAATGAAAAAGTCCAGTCACTAAAATTGAAAAAATAATGGTTCTGGTCTGGTTCTTTACTGCGTAAACACCCGCAAGCGGGTTATACTCAGCAGGCGAGGCTGGCAGCACAATTAACATTTTGCCAGTGACGTGTGCAGGGTTATCAAGTGCACTGATGTCATATTGCAAGGGCGGTTGAAACAGTCAACAGATGCAACATTTTTAACTGGAACTGGGCAGAAGGTTCCATTCGGGTGTAGTACGTGGAACCAAAGAATATTGTAGCAATCTTTCTTTGTTGGGAATGGGATTGAAAGTGGACCCTGGTGAGGACCTTCGAGTGATTCTTGTGCGTAAACTGGTAGTTGGTCTTGTTGAAGGTATTTGGTTGTTGATAACTTTGTAGAAGAAAACCTCCGACTCTCAGCCGTCTTTTCTTCTAGGGCCTTCCATTTTAAGCTGTGACATAGACGTGACACTGCACTCACGTCTATAATCCCCAGTAACGAAGCTGAGCTGTTTCCGTTGAATCTCTCAAGTGCCATTTTATCCGTTTTATGGTGGGGATCCACACATTGCCACAATATTCCAAACACGGGCGAACTAATGAAGTATAAGCTGTTTCCTTAAAACCTTTGGGGTGCAGTCGTAGAGGTGGGCCTTGAAGAAGACCAAAAATCCTGGAAGCTTTGGAGGTGATGTTACTAATATGATGATTCCATTCTAAGTCCCTTGACAACTCTACTCCCAGGTTGGATGATGATCGAACATTCCAGCGCCTCGTCCACCCATTTATACTGATTTATCTTTGATTGGTGAGTGCATAAACAAAACACGTAGATGTGTTGAACCCATTTGCCAATCTTTTTCCCATTGACACAGTTTATTTATGTCTCTTGGAGAATGATGCGATCTTTGTCAGATTTTATTTGACGATAAAGAATGCAGCTCGAAAAAACGGCGCACCCATTTGATTTGACCAGATGGAGGCAAGTCATAGTATATTAAAAATAAAAGCGGCCCGAGGACAGTGCCCTATGGTACTCCAGACTTTATGGTACACTAGATGAATGATGACCTTCCAGGACGACCATTGATTCACGTTGGTAAGAATATAAGACAGTAGCTATCCCAGAGTGAAGAGATCCATGATACCATATGATGAAGCTTTGTGAAATAACCTTTGATGGGGCACGTATCGAAGGCCTTGGATGGAAAAAATCATTATCACTAAGTCAGTTTGGCCTCGAGAATCGAGCGACTTGGCGAGGTATTATTGTGAGAGCTAATTGAGATTCGCAAGATCTGTTTCGTCGGAAAACATGCTGGGAGAGGAAGATCAGTGAGACGACCATGTTTATCAAATGGTCCATAATGTGAGGTGGATGATGTTGTTCTAACATTTTACAAGGAATTGGGTCAGCGAATTACCGGACGGTAGTTGGCTGGATTGGCTTTGTCACTCTTTTAGTAAATCGGAGTAATAGATGCTTTGCACCAATCATGGGCAGGTCCAGAATTAGGGATTTTTGAAAGATTTTTGTAAAAAACTGGGCAATGGAGTCGCTGCTTCTTTCAATAACTCTTGGCGGATACCTGGTCTGGGCCATTAGTAGCTTTTGTAATTTTCAATGGGATGACAACAATTTCCTGACTCCTCCTTCTGTAACAGTAATCTGCTGGGTGGTGGAATGGGGAAGAAAGAGTTTTTATCTATGAGGACACTCATATGTTGGTACATGATAGGAACATGAAAATAATCTTCAAGGAGAGGCTCCAATGAAAAAGTGAGCATCTGCATCAACTGGGACATCACAGCAATTATTTGGACGGAGTAGTAATAGCGCCCCCCCATGGTGATCTTTTTTTTTATTTTAACTATGTGATCTTAGGACAATGCAGCATGGTAAGTCGGCTGCGATAATCTTCCGTCAAACTTCTTCACAAGTGTGTCTCTTCCGCTGCCGTAGCATTACCACAAAAAGAAAAAAACCAGTTCAAAGCCAAGGGGGGGGGGGGGGAGACCTCTTTACAGCAATTTAGTGCTGAATTGTAAATACTAAAACATGGGGAAATTTCAGGCTCATAACTGTCAGAAAGCTGAGAATTCATATGCACAGTTGGTCACCCA
Organism: Ophioderma brevispina; assembly: GCA_023653785.1. NCBI lineage: Eukaryota > Metazoa > Echinodermata > Ophiuroidea > Amphilepidida > Ophiodermatidae > Ophioderma > Ophioderma brevispina. The sequence continues at coordinate 21,636 of JAMKCH010015298.1, read as the reverse complement.
ACCAAACTCAACATCTACTCTAAATTGAATGGTCAACTGGCTCCAGAAGCAAAAAGTCGACAGTCTGGTAGAAGTCGGCAAACAGTCAAATTGATTGGGTATGTCCAAAGTGTAAAATACACAGTAAATTTAATAATCACAAAGCAAAGGAAAGAAGGTGATGCATGGGGAGTGCCCGTAGGCCTATAGGCATTTCACTCTCTGCAATTTTAAAGACTTGATTTGTCCAAATCAAAATTATATTCTTAAAAGTGTTTCCAGAAATGTGGACATGTTATCTAGCAAAATGTTGGGAACAATTAATTTCATATAATTTGAGTGGCGACGGGAATACAAAAATTTGCGGCAAAATTAAACTCTGAATAAACGAGGAAAAAAATTTATCAAAACAGTAATTACAATTTTTTTTTTTTTACATAAGATACAAAGTAGGCTATGCCTACAACATTTCATCTGTCGCAAGGAATTTGGAGATAAATTTTGAAAGAATTTTCGATTCCTACAAGAGTTTTTTTTTTTTTTTTTTGGAAGAATTTAAATGTTAACAAATTACACCTAAATCACTGCCTAAACTAACCTAAAGCATAATTGGTGAGTGTTGTCCTATCAGCGGTGCCTAATTTGGGTGTAAATAACTTGCTTGCTGCTGTTGAATAAACGCACCCGAAAAAAAAATTAAATCTACTAAGGAAATGCAAAATAGGCGAGTAGCTCAAATTGAAATAGGGACAGATTTAAAACAATAGCAGGATGTAGGGAAAGTTTGAAAATTCATGCAATTTTGGGGATTAAGTTTGCATCAAAATATCAAAAACCAAAATGAGGATCAAATTTATACAAAGGTTACTGTATTTGCGAAACGAAACAGAACTCCCATTGGGATTTACACGCTTTCTTCTGTTATGACATGGTATGCATGCATGAGGAATAAAGCGTGTAAACCAAATGGGGAGTTCTGTTTCATTTCCAGTGTTGTAGGACTAGAGGTCCGGACTCGGACTCGAGTACGGACTCGAGTCCCGATTTTGAAGGACTTGGACTCGGACTAGGACACCCAGACCTCGGACTCAGATTGGACAACTCAGACTGAGTCCTGGGCGGGACTCGGCCCGAGTCCTTCAAAAATTACCTCTTTTGAATCAAACTTGCGCTGGAAAATTCTACTACTTGCACAATGGTTAAGCTCAAAACAACAGAAATGAAAAAGTAATCGATTAATTACAATTTGACAAGTACCCGACTAACGATGATCAATATTGACAGTAACATCCCCGTCGTTTTAGGCTTCATGTCATTTGTAAAGTAACTTCGAAAGTTCTTACTTTAAACCCAAAACTTTTATTGACTTATTAAATTTATTTTGTGCTGTTCAGTTCAGTTAATTCCAGTCGTAATATTAATCCAAGATGCCCACGCCATAAGAAACTGCCGTCAAAAAACCCCAGGCGAAATTGCAAGTTATAAATAAAGGTCATTGTGATTATATGATAATAAACTGATCTTGTAACTTTGTTATTCATTATTCATTTTCCCAAATGGTAGTGAAGCATAGCTCAAGTCAAAAGCATAGGCAAGGGAGAACAAGGTTTTTCTAGAAAAAATGTAACATTTTCTAACCAAATATTGAACGTTTCAAATTGCCATGTCATTGCATATTTATTAATTTTCCTGGAGATGGCCAGCGGAATGTAAGCGTTGAAAAAACCCCATATGCGCTGCCGCTTGGCCGGATTTGAACCGGCGACAGCCACATTATACAGGTTTTTTTCTCAACATTCATAACCCTGGAGCTAGCAGACATTTGTAACAATCTCAAGTCAAAAGGTTTGAGTGATTAAATGTTTGTCAGGACTGACAGGGGAACCCCTGAGAAACGTGTGATCGTGTAAGTGCAGCAAATGGTGCTTAAGGAGAAGGGGGGCCACGACAAACGTTTGTACAGTGGTCCATAAATTTTAAAATTGAATTCAATATGTTGAAAAGTGCAAACATGTTATTTGTCTATCCATAAATATTTCGGACCCTCAAAAAACTTCCGTATTTTGATCCGATGAGCTCCACCAATAATTCTGCACCGTTTTTTTGTTTTTTATACCAAATCGGAGTAACTTAAACATTTGACCCTGTACCAACTGAATGACCCTTTTTATTGATTTTTGCAGAGTTTAGTCTATACTCTTAAACGTTACGTTGTTGGGAAAGTACAAAAACTATACCTTTCCTGAATCCTTGTGGTTAGACAAATAACATGGTATACTTTCAGCCGATTGATCAATTTAAAAATTTGACCCTGTACAAACCTTTTTCCTTGTACCTCTCTTAAGGCACAAATTGGTGGCACTTAAGAATTATGATTCAGGGGTTCCTGTCAGTTCTGTCTAATATTTAATCACTCAAAACCTTGTGTACTTGATGGTGTGTACAAGTGTCATGATAGGCTCCGGGGCATCACTGTGCTGCCCTCTCCACAGGGATAATTATAATAGTCCTCCTTTTCTTCCTGGAGAACTAGTAGTTGAAAATGCATTTTCCATTGCTGGTACATTTCTTAACCCTAAGACACTGAATCTCTCAAATCCCACAGTGAGAAAAATGCACTAACGTCCCAGATGGTAGCGATTTGCTCATAAACAAAGCACATTAATGGTTTCAAAACCAATTAGAATTGGTGACTACCCCTAATTCCTTCATACCCTCCCGAGAGGCTAGAAACCGATGTCGTTAGATAGTACAAAGCAAATTTACTCTCGAGACCCAGTGCTTTGTTTATTAACCACATTTTCCCACCTGCTCAGAGGGCAAGTGTCACCTTGATCCTGAGCTTAACGTTGTACAAACTAATTCTGTCAGGACTCGGGACTCGGGACTCGACATGAGCGCGTACTCGAGCACTTGGGGACTCGGACTTGGACTCGGACACCTTGGACCCGGACTTGACTCTGATGAGAGGAACTCGACTACAACACTGTTCAATTTCGCAAATACATAAGTCCTTAGAAATTCCATGGAAATATAGTTATTCTGGCACATGCTCATCAGTCAATGACAATAGAAAGTCAAAAGATGCATGACAACATCCCATTGTTGTATGCAAGGTTGCGCATTACAAATGTTCACAGCAGTAAACCACAAATTTCAGATCCTATGAAGAAAAATATTCACTGCTGGCGGATGATACCCGTTTCCGCTTCATAGGTGAGACATTTGCCATCTGGACGCATGCATTTTTCCATGATTCTGACTGTTACAATTCCTGTTTTGAATTGATAATGTCTATCTCAACGGGTCACTCGTCCACCATCAACCAACCCAACTTCATGTGAGTGGAGCAAAACTTCCGCGCTTCATGAATTTGTTGCCTTCCCTGCCTCTTTGGATAATCTGGGTCGTCTTATTGAATTTCCTTCGGGCCAGAAACAAATGGTAGGTGTGGTTTTTCCCCTATGTGAAGTACTTTGTAGTCCAGTCATGTTTTCAGATGGGTTCCAGCACTAGAAATAGTATCTCCAGAACTCTGCAATCCTTCAAAGTAGGGAGATTTGTCCGTGGATCGCCCCTGGTCCCCGCTTTGGCCTTATGTTGGCTCTGCCTCTGGCTCCTGGCGCGGGTTCAACGTGTTATCCTGGATCATGTGATTCTGGCATGCTGCCTCAACTGCACTTTCAGCGACATGGGCAACTTCAGGGACTTGCCTCTGGAGAAGAATTCCACTGATATGGGGTAACATCTTAAGGTGGTATAGGTGGACGGGTCCACTTACAGATCATCTTGTGCCTGGTTAAATTGTTGGGCCTTTGTGCTCATCGTCGCATCGCGCACTTTCGATTATGTTTGTCCAGTGACAGTTCTTAGGAACTTTTTTTCTTTTGTTGTACTAGCTTCTTTCCACAGACCTTGCAATGTAAATTCACACGACGTGAACTATGAGGGAAAAATCCATCGGATGATGTCCTGCATGTCAGCGATTTGGTGACGAAATGCGATGGTGATACTGCGCGCGTCTTTCTATAGGCCCCACCTAGCTAGTCTAATATAGCTTATATACCACGAGACGCGGGATGGCCGATGCTCACCCATTGACTTCCTTTGGTTTCCCAAACCTCCAAACCAAGAAAACAGAGAAAGAAATTGGGTAATGCTTACCCTTCTCCCTTAGTGAAATACTCCAACCTAAGAAGGCCCATCCTTTCAGTCCTCCTTTTGATCATTATCTCACACTTTCTTTTCCCTAGGATAGATTTGGAGTAGAGATAGCTCATCCATTACTGATTTCATTAGAGGTGCATGGTTTCTCTCTACTCTTTCCACTCCTGTAATTCGTGTTCTCCTTACGCATGCAATGTCTTGGCTTTACAGACTTGTCAAAGTCCATATTCCATTTATTCTCAGCTCAATAAAATCTTCAACACTCGATGGCAATTTTCTGGAGCAGCATCAAGTGTTCTTGATTGTGTTGGAAATTGTTCCATGCACATCTGATCTTCCAAGCAATCCAAAATTTATCAATCAAGCCAGTTTCCTAAAACACTAGCTTAGGTTGTCCTCTCACGCTACCCAATAAATGCTTGCCATGTCCATCCCATTGATTCAGTTCTGCAATCATTTCGAACTGAAATATAATCAGACATGGATACTTCACCATTGTATACATTTGTCTTCATAAGTTGGTTTTGTTTTTGTTACCATTTGTTTTCGATTCTGGTTGTTGCACTGCAGTGCTGGACCTGATAAGTAGGGAAATAATTTATGTGGTGTTTTTGTGTCGTCTGCAAGAAATTGCAGAAGGCACATAGGGATAACTCTGTCGTAAATGTCCTGGTGTAGCTGTGTGTGTTTCGTGTGTGGTCAAAATGTTAACCCTTAATATATTGCATGCTGAATGAGTTTCCATCAAGGCTACGATGATGAATTGTGCAAGGGTGGGTGGAGTGACATGTTGGGTGACCTCATGTGACCTTGGTGACCTCCTGTGACCTTGGGCGGTCAAAATGTTAACCTTTTTATCTTGGCAATGCCGTATAGTTCCGTTAGGTGTATGATGATGTAAGTTGGTAGAAAGGAGGGGGCGGTGGGGTGATATTTGTGACCTTAGTGACCATTGTGGACCTCATGTGACCGTGGGCCTATTCACTAAACACCGGACCGCAGACCTACACATCTTCAGTCCTGGACCGCCGCGATGTATTTTTATGTCACCCGCTCGCATATCCCCTTCGATATGGGGTGGTTCGAAAATATAAGGAACAAAAATGATATTAACAAAATCAAAAGAAGTCAATTGAACACATGGACTTGGGGTATAATGTAAAATACTATAATGAACGTATTCACTGTATAGCATCGAATAACCAAAACCAACATACACACCATAAGACAAAACAGGTATGCGTGCATTTGCATCCTTGCAATAGCGCTGCGGGTCGACCCTAGCGTACATAGTACAGGATCAGAGTTGATCAGCACAGTCGTAGAACCCCAAAAAAAGTGTTCATAAAACTTCGCTCTGTGGCCATTGACGAAACCAACATTCCTTGTTGCAAATTTCATGATGTGAGCTTGGTGGTCTCTGTCACAAATGACAACATTTGGTAGTACAAATACCATTATCAGCACTTAAGTAACCATGGTAATATGATAATAGGGAGCTGTACTGAGAGACTGGACAGTAGCTACAGTATGCGGTGGCAGAGTACAGTAGTACAGTGGCAGAATTCCTGCCAGCTACGTTGGTTGGTTTAACAACTCAAAAAACATACTGTAATGAGTAGATATTCATGGGCATGGAGATACACGCCCATCCCCAGCCAGTTCGGCTGTCAGGATAACTCGGGCACCAGAATGTTGGTTTTTTAGCTGGTAGATCACACCTGAAGTAATAAATGGCGAAAATTAAACATTTGTAGGCTGATGCTCTAGGTGGTTGATGGCATCCTTCTGATCACAGCAAATTGGTTTTTGGTGAGAGTAATGTCACAATGCTGATTCCAGTACAGCGCGCACTCACTGACCCTAAAAATGTATGGGCTCATCATACTGCAACATGGAAACCTGTTAGCACACAAAGCTTCTTCCCACTGGAGGACCAGCAGAACCCTTCGAGGTGGGGCAAAGAACTCCAGCACTGCATTGTGCTACAGTGTGGCCAACCCCTGGTGCGATATAGTATTGGACACATATATTTGGATAATAAGACTAGATTAATATAAACAAACAAAGTACAAACATGAAAGCACACATTTTAGGGGTTACACATACCCCTCTTATTATTAAAGTGTTTATGTTCCCTGCTAGGTCAGAAAATAGTTGCATATATATTTATCTCTTATCCTTTGCTCCTGTTCCTTATGTGAAGCTCGGACTGCTCATGCTTGCAGGCTACCTGGGGCGTGTACCCAAAAACGCTTCAAGGGGCGTCTTATCCTGCTGGCCGCTTGGGGAAGCACTAGGTGTTGGCACTAATGTTGTTGAGCAACTGGTTGAAACTGGTTGAGTACCTGCATCCCTTGACTCTGAGGTTGCCCCTCTTGTTGGACTGGCAGTGAGGTGCATCAGGTGAGTGATGCGGTGTATTGCACTGGTGGGTTGATGTGGGTTTGGCAATTTTGGATAATCTGTCTCAGTCTCACAAAAGGTTGCACGTAACATTCTTCACTGGAAGTCTCTCATCTGAAGAAGCTGGGGCTAGAGAGGGTTTGTCGCCATGTCCTGGGCCGGTCTCTGTAGGATGCCTGTTTTGCTGGTTGATCTTCTTCATGGGAGCTCCTGAGTGGGCATGGGAGTAACATGTTGCGATGGACCACAGTACGATGTGGGCACCTTTCTTGGGTCTGACTTCATACACAGGTAGGTCATTTCTTGGCCTGTTGACTACCACATGCACCGTAGGCCTCCCCACCTGTCACGAGTTTGTGATTCACCATGATTGGCCGCACCTTCCTAACCAGACCACAATTCCCTGGTTCAAGCCTTAGCATTCATATCTATTCTTGTTGGCTATGGCCCGTCGTCGCATTCTCAGCTGCAAGTTGATGTGCCCATTGAAGCCGCCTCCTTAAGCGTGAGGCATAGTTCAGTGGGTGGACGGCGGCCAGTGCTCATTTACATACAACTCAAGGTCGTGGCTCACGATCCCAAACATTAGGTAGTATGGGGACATTCCCGTCGCATCGCTCTTTGTACAGTTGTGTGCGTGGACTAAGGGGGCCACATGCATTCGCCAGTTCTCCTTGTGGTGATCTTCTAGAGTACCAAGATCTTCAAACAAGGTTTCGGTTTAAACCCCCGCACTGGCCGTTGCCATGTGGGTGATACGGTGTAGTGCGTGACTTCATTTTGATGTTTAAAAGTCACAAAATCCTGAATCAAGCGTGATTCGAAATCTCTACCCTGGTCGGAGTTGTAGCCTTTCAGGGAATACCTAGTGGACAAATTGTTTCCCACACGGCCTAGCCACAGTCCTGGCCTTTTGGTCTCTCATAGGTATGGCGAATGCATAAGGGTGAAGGGGTCAGTCGCAACAAGAACCATTACGAGTATCAACAGGTACTCGGGGCTCAATGGTGAGGAAGTCGATACACAGCAACTCCATTGGATTGTTGTCTTGATATTGAGTCAGTGGTGCGCTGGCTGAGCCTTCTAATGTAACAACGACGACATGTGTTACATCTTTCTTCTGTATATGCCGCCATTTTGGGCCAGTAGATAGGGATGCGCGGTCAAAGTACGCTCAAATCATGGATGGCCAACATGATCATGGAGTCCTTCAAATGCCATTGCTCTATGGACGCACAGGTAATACCAGCTGAAATTGCACTTGGTGGTTAGGCCCTGTAACCTTCCTGTACAGAAATACTCCATTCGAAAGTGAAGCTTATCCCACTGGACCATAGTAACTTTGTTTCTTCTGGCATCTCCTTGAGGTTCTTGAGGCTTGGGTGTGGCCATATGAAGAGATATGTACAGACACGCTGCAGATTAGGGTCATTGGCCTGCAGATCACCCCAACTGGTCTCGGGTAAAGGCGTGGTAGGTATCCCCGTCCAGGCAGAGTTGAATGTTGAATCTGGGGGCACGCATTAGGAGAATCACTAATGGTCTCCACTAGGGTCACCTGTTCTTCAGCCTTACATGACTCGCTGCGGTGGTGGGAATGTGTCTGGCAGATGCTGGGGCCACTGCTGCTGGGAACTCTTCAGTATCTTCTCCCTAAAAATCGGCCCGTTAATTTCTTTATACCTGCCTTTTTGAAAACTCCATCGATTAAATTCCATACTGTGGGCCATGAGGTCTTCTGGAGAGACCATCTGCATCCTGGTTGCGTCGACCTGGCTTGTAGCGGGATTTTGATATTATAGTTGACAAGAGCCGCGAGCCATCGATGACCTGTTGACATCCAGTTTGCAGTAGTAAGGACGTGGAAGAGAACTAGCCGCAAACAGATAGTCGCTGAACTTTTTTGTCACTGCCCATTCAATGCACAAGATCCAGTTTGTGGACTGGGAACATGGCTTCACTTTTTGATAAACCCCGCTGGCATAGGCAATAACTCGGTGACGCCAAATCATCTGCTCTTGATAAATTGAGCCCCAATCCTGTTGTGATGGCATCGGTATGCAGGTGAATGTTTTTTATAGTCAGCGAAAGCAAGAATGGAGCTGTGTAAGATCTCCTTGAGTTCCTGGAAAAGATCCTCCCAGGATGAAGACCGTCTCTACCAAAAGGTGTCGTTGGGTTGGGCGTACGTTTTAAATGATTTTGTACTAGGTGCCTTACGACCCTGTCATCTTACTGGCTCATAAAAGTCTGGTGAGGTCGTTCAGTGGCTTGGCGATGTGGCTGTAATTCTTAATAAATCGCCGGTAATAAGGGACAGCCAAATCCAAGAAGGAACTTAGCTCACTTATGGGGACCTGGCCATGTCTTCACTGAGGTATTTGTCTGGGTCAGTGGTAACCCAATCCTTGGAAAACAATATGGCCGGAGAACTTCCAAACAGACGGTTGTGCAAAGTGACGCTGGCTCATGTTGAGTTTTTAGGCCATACTTCTCTAGGAGGAGTAAGGATTCAGTCCAGTCGCTGGAGATGCTCTTCAAGTGTATTTGAGAAGAACCAGAAGATCATACAGGTACACAAGGATGCCAGTTGTAGTCAGGTCTGCCATGCATTGCTCCCCCAAAATCAATTCACGGAGGTGGCGGGGGCGTTTGTTATCCCCTGGGGCATCCGGTTGCACTCGTAGACCCCCAGGGGACACCAAAAGGCTGTCTTGGTTTGTCTTCTTCAGCCATGGCAATCTGATAATGCCCTGATTTGAAGTCGAGACAGCTGAACCAGGCTGCACCATTCAAGGTAGGAAGGATCCTTCATAATCATTGGGTGTTGTATGTCCCTGACCGTCCTGAGTTGAGACATCTGTAGTCTACTGTTAGGCGAATCTCTCATTCTTCTTTCTGACAAGCACTCTTTGAAAGAGACTTGCAGGATTCCCTTATAATATTTTCTGCCAGCAGCTCCTCTCATGTGCACCTTGGCATCTGCATAGTCGGAGGGGGATTCGGCGACACTTGGTTGCGGAAACGGCGTGTCATTAGTGAGGCGTATGTGGTGTTCACAGCTGTCGTCAGGCCAATGTTGAGGTCGTCCTTTGAAAAATACCCCGAATGTGTGAAACACCATATTGAAGAACTTAGGTCTTCCACTCACTACTGATTGGGGATTCTCCAAAGTCCAGTTTAATGGGGATGGATTCCATGGTCCCTATGACAGAAGTGTGTTGCACTGAGTGTACCTTGGTTGGGGGATGCAGACGTGTCACCTCACTTGGAAGTTGGCGAGACCAATCTTCTTCCCTTCAGCCATGGTGATATATAGTCCGGAAGTTTGTTACAGACAATATTATGCCTTCAAATAGGAGACATTGGCGGGTAACACAACATCGGTTGAAAGGTTATACCATACTGGGCGCACTTGGGCTCTATGTGTACATCAATCTCATCATCCAGGCGGTTATACATGGCTCCCTCCAGTCAGTTCAATGGTACTACTCTTAGGCACAACTTGCAGTTGAGGCAAAGACGAACAGGGCCGAGGTGACTTTCCTGATCCACTCTCGCGACTGAGAGTATGTTTTCACTGCATTTACCAACGCCTTCATGCGGGATCGCGTCTACGTTGACGGGGTGTTAACATACCAAATCTCTCACTATACTGGTATTTGTCCCAAGAAGCAATGGTGTATTCTGATTGACAACCGTGGGCACACCAAAGCCAGACACAGTTGTTGCCAGCCTCACTCCAGCATCTCTTTTGGGTAGAGTAAACATCTATTCAGTGTACCCTGATATGGTACACCTTGCCACCAGCTCCAGTCATTCCAAGTTCTCTAGGGGATACAACACACAGCAGGGACTTCAAGAACTTATTCGATGCAAGAACTTGTGACCCACTGTCTAAGAGAGCACGCATGGTGTCCCATCCACAATACGTGGACGAGTTGGGCTCCCTTCAAACCATCTGGCAACTCTTCCCATTGAATGGTATGGATTGAATCTGCATGGGGACTCTCCGCACAGAGCCACTTAGTTTCCTGAGCTCTGTAATCTTTCCGGACAAAGCTATCCCTCATTCCATTCCATGGCTGTCCTCTCCGCGCTGTAACAGAACATTATTTCTACTTTCCACCACGGGACACTTGACAACCGTTTATAGGGTCTAAACTGAAGGACCATGGATTTTTCAACAATACAGTTTCACGAATCCCACTAGGCCTCGACCTATCAGAAAGAATTATGCTTCTGATTCATCTAGTGGGATATACTTGAAAGAAGGTTTTCCCTTCTTTATCGCTGCATGATAGAGGGATTGAGTCCCCACAAGCAAACAATCGCACTGCTGTTATCAAAGGTACTGCGGGACCCTGATGGGATTAGGGGGAATTCTTTCAAAATCTTGCATGAGTTGATATCTACCACGGATTGAAGTGTGAGGTGTGAACGTATAGTCTTAAGCTATTCTGTCTAGATCTTGTACTTTTCTTTTGATCAATGGGTCTTCAGGGGTCCACAGGGGTATAATCGCTCGGGTGGTAATATTATATCTCTTAACCCCTTAATTGTACATGTATTAAAGATGTGAATACAAAAGCATTAAGGTGTTAAAACAAGGGCATATTCTAACCGTACTTAATACTTCAAAATGCTTCTTTTAATTACAGGTTGGCTTGATACCAACTACTTACACTCACCCAATGAATTATGATTAAATCTCAATACACGGTGTTCAAAGATTGGGTTCAAAGGTCCCCAGAGTCCATACAGGAAATTATGTTCTCTAAATGGTCTATCTAGTCAGTATTTGATTTGAACTATACTCATCGCATTAGTAGCAATTGAACGTTCTATAGCCCTATTTCCTGTCATTAGCCATTGTTGAGTTGGTCAACTTCAATTTGAATTTAGTTAATGAGGTGCATTACTGTATTTAGCTATTAAGATTAAATCAGATCATGTATCCTGTATTTCTATTAAAAATCCAGTGATTGCTTTTGAAGTTAACATTGATGACGTTAGTCATGTAAGTGCAATGAGTACACAGCAGATTCCTACTCACGGTGTAACGAGCTAGGATATCATGTGTAATCTTAGCTCTACTCAAGGTACCCAGTGATGCATTATGGATGCAGTACCTACAACTAAGTATGCAAAGTACACAAGCCACAGGGTGGATACAGAGCTGTTTACGTAGCAGTACCCATCTAAGTGTACTCTGCAGCATGCCGGTTAGGTGACGGACAGGTACCATATAAGCACCAGTAATGAGTACTCTGCCAGCTACTACTGGGGCGTAATCACAGGTACTCTCCTAACGGTTGCCTAGTAGGCAGCACTTGGACCAAAGAGGGCGCCAAACATTCCATTGTGTTCGACTTCTGTTCATTTCAAGCTAGTAATGTTGATATTGAGTTGAGCATCACCAAAAACCCCTATATATGACTTTTGTATAAAAATATTTAAATATGTGACCAAATGTTAGATACTGATAAAAAATACTAAACTCGTCAAAGCTAATTTGCAGGGAGTACCCATGCAGGTACTCCAGAAGGGTGACTAGTGGTCAGGTTACTGTGTGTGAACCTAGGTGGATGATTACCCCACTTGGGGCCGGCGATGTGGTACCCATGTGGGTGGGTACTCCGTGGCTACTTAACAGCTACTTCACAGCGTATTCCCATGAAGAAATTGGTGTGTACTAGCTATAGCTCAAGACAGTCTTTTGGGAATATATTCATCGGGAATGTTAACTTTCATGGCGTTAATTGTGTTACATTATCAAACATTGTGTTATGTCGTGGATACCTTTGTACAAAGTGCATCTGTCGAAATATTAAGTTATAGATGGATTAATATTATCTGTTAGCTATTTAACTTACCTATCATACTCTTTAGAGATGCATAGGTATGTACATAGGACATATTAAGTCAATAGGATATTATCTTATAAGTGGATACTTTATAGATAATGCAAATCAATCAGGATTGCCGTCAATAAAATCTTTTAGAAACATAAATGTAAATCGACCCTTAGGGGACTCTTACCTGGAAAAACACTGGTACCCTAACATTGCTTGAATATAAATGGGCTGGCTATTGGGACAACCCCAAGAGATGGCTGTATTCATAAGATGCGGTATCAAAGAGATTGCCATTCATAAACCAGACGGTGCAAGAATAGAGGCTTTGCTCAAGGGATAGTCATAGAGTGCTCATCCCCAAGAGGAGAGCGAAATTATAACATTCACCGATATACTTTATCAGGCAGACTACCGATATGCGAGAATTCTACAACATGCAGTTAAATTTTGTCTCCACATTATATGTAAGATAAATAATTTAAGACATTACAATTGTTTTATGAGGTCGACTTGCTCATGACCACTCCGCCTAGCAGCTCCCTTATATCAATCACCTCTAGGTTTAAATTCGAACAGACTGTGTTAAGTCTTTCCTTCGGACCCACGAAGAGGCTGAGAACAAACAGGACAGGACTTCTAGGTAAACATTTCATCAAGGTTTTTCTTTGCATATTCCAAGCCGTCCAGCCAATAGTGAGCAATGCTTTGCTGGCAAGTACTCGCGCTTCGTGTAATTCCAACACATCTGCGTATGGAACCCTTGCCATTTCACCCAACGAAAAAGTGAATCAACTACTGTCATCATTACTCCACACACTATACATGAATCCATGGACACAGTTGAACTCTATGGAGCCTGGTTTTATTGCAGTCACTGACAAAAGAGGTATGTGACAATACCTTTTGATTTTCCATGCTTCGCTTAGTCATCCCATGCGAAGTTCAGGGTGTCTTGTTTCAGTGATAGCCTCCACTTCTATTTTTTCAATTCAGCTACTTGGCTTCTCTGATGCCTTCTGATGCTTCTGTTGAATGGACACTTTGGATATATGGGGCTGGTTTTATGCAGTCCTGCACAAAGAGACAGGGACATACTTCATTAGCATATACCGTTGATTATCCACGCTTGGCCGTAATCATTCCTTGCAAAAGTCAAGTTTTGTTTCAGTGATAGTTCCACTTCTACGGTTTTAATTTCAGCCACTTTGGCTTTCTGAGCCTTCTGACATGATCAAAACCATTTTCCATCAACTTCTTTCAATTCTAATGATTTATTAAATCAACATCATTCTAATTTCAAGAGCTTGAAGTATCATACTACTAAACCAAAGAGAATGTGAAGGGAGGGAAGGAGGGAGGGATATTGTGGTCCAGATCAGTGACAAGAGGAAGAATTGGCTTACCACTTATACTTGGAATGCACACTTTTGTTATCCACGCTTGGCCGTAATCATTCCTTGCCAACAAGTTCATGTTCTTGTTTCAGTGATAGTTCCACTTCTACTTTTTTAATTGTCAGCCACTTTGGCTTTATGATGCATTACTGCCACTGATCAAACCATTTTCCATCAACTTAACTTTCAATTCTCCATGATTTATAAATCCACATCATTTTCTAATTCAAGAGCTTGAAGATCATACTACTAAACCAAAGAGAATGTGAAGGGAGGGAAGGAGGGAGGGATATCGTGGTCCAGATCAGTGACAAGAGGAAGAATGGCTTACCACTTATACTATGGAATGCACCTTGACTTCACTTGTGCGGTTCTCTAAATCTGTAAGTCTTGGGCATATTTTTCACCGTAAGTTTTGGTGAAAGTGGTATTAAGTACCTGTTCTCCATCCTTCTTTGTCAGACTTCCATGTGTGTTTATCAGACATATGACTAGGTTGTGTCCTTGGGCAATGAGACCATAGCAATTCTGGTAATACAAATTGTTATGACCACGTTTTATGAGGTCGAATGTTCTTTACACTTCGACCTAGCAGCTCGTTTTATATTCAATCAACTCTAGGGCCACGCTAAAATGTGGTTAAGTTCTTTTCTGCTCTACCCACGAAGAGCACAGGACCTTGAGCATACTCATTAATGTGTTCTTTCTTTGCATTATTAAGCTTCCATTCATCCATTGCTCAAGTTTTGCAGGCACGTAGTCCCGGTTGTAATTCCAAAATCATCTGCTGCACTAGAAACCTCACCCTTAACCCAGGACAAACAACGTTACCATTTCTCGGACTCTCAGCCGCCTTGACTATTAAGTTATTCCTACACAGTAGGCATGGAGAACCAGGCCATAGCATTGACCCCACACTCGGTACATTGGACCATGGTTGGAATCTATGGAGTCTGGTTTTATTGCAGTAAATACACAAAGAGGCAAGTGAAATGCTTCATTACCTTTTGTTTTTCAATGCTTGGGCCTAGTCATTCCTGGCACAGTTCCTGTTCTTGTTTTCAAGTAATAGCTCCGCTACTACTTTTTAAGTCAGCACATACGGCTTTATTGATGCCTTCTTGCCACGAACCATTTTTCATCACCTTTTCCATGATCTAATTAACAACAACATTCTAATTCAAGAAGCTTGAAGTATCGTACTACTAGACCAAAAAAATGTGAAGGAGGGATAAATGGTCCAGATCATTGGCAAGCGGGGAATGGCTTACCACTTATACTATGGAATGCACCTGTGACTTTATGGTTCCTTCACTTGTTGTGTTTATACTAAATCTGCCGGTCGTGGGTATATTGTTCACAATGTTAGGTTTTGGTGGCCAGTGTTTTGTTATTATCTACCCATTCCCCTACTTCTTGTCTTTGGGCACAATGGGCAGACTCCACTGGTGTTCATGAGCTCCTCAATATGTATATTTACATACACACACGGGTAGTGGTAATGAGGAGGATTGGTCCCATATGCCCATGACTTTGGCAGATGATAGTCAGTCACGGCTTTTTAAAAAGGGTATGCATCCTTTATCAATACTTGCAACCAATAACTTCTAGGTAAGGAGTCTAGAAAATGACAGTTGCTGTTACATGGTCAGCTTTACAGTTGCATTTTCTCGAATACAACTTACGTGGTATCCTGGGCAATAACAGGCCATAGCCATTTCAACCTGGATAATACAAAGAAATTGTTATACAAGTGTTTTATGAGGTCCCAACTTGCAATTTTACACTCCGACCTGAACAAGATCGTTCATATCCATGCCTCTAGGATCCAAGTCTAATAAGTGTGTTAAGTTCGTTCTCAATAGACACGAAGAGCACAGACCTCGCAGATTCATCAAAGGTTTTTTTTGAAGGTATTCCCAAGCCTCCAGCCTATCATTTAGCAATGTTTTGCTGGACTTACTCACTCCTTATTGTATTACCAAAACATCTGTACAAAAACCTCACCTTTACACACAGGACAAACAGAGTTATCCATTTCTGGACTCTTGGTCTGCTCTTCAGTTATTCCTACACAGGCGTGGAACAGCCACTGTCCATTGTTTACTCCAAATCTGTACATTGAATCCATTGGACACAGTGGGAATCTATGGAGCCTGGTTTCATTGCAGTCAATGCACAAAGAGGCATGTGGAAATCTCAGTTACACATACTTTGTGATTTTTCACACTTGGCCTAGTAATTCCTTGCCAAAGTTCCTGTTATTTGTTTCAGGATAGCTCCGCTTCTGCTTTTTCAATTTCAGCCACTTTCTCTGATGCCTTAAATTGTCAGTTTTTTCCTGGTTTTAAGATCACATAGCAGACCCCTCCCTTGTGTTTAGGGGAAATTTCTCCTAGATCTAAACATGCAAATAACTACCTCCCTTTTTGTGATGATCATTGAAGTGATTCACAGACACAGTTTATATGATTCTTAGCAAGCAGTTCAATATCTTTAATCACTCTGCCCTGGTTGTCTGGTAATCGATCAAAAGTTAGTGCAAAGATTGAGAATGCTTTACACCTGAAGGTGAAAGTGATGTATACATGTTGCTCATGATAAAATAGTTCCAAAGTCCAGATTCAATATTACAACATCCCCCTTTCTTCAGGAAGTGACCAGGGGAGAAACAGATAATGAGCACTCTCATATGGGCAGCACGTTAGTGTATGTTTAATGTATGTGTTTTGTGCTAAAACTCATAATTTCAAGACCAAAATTTATAAGTGTTGTCTGAAAATGTGATGTGTATAGTTGCAAATGCTTTCAATAAACTTTCATAAATTTGGATTCAAAATGGGATGCCTGCATGTATATTTGTAGTTCAGTTGTGATAAGTGGAATCAATACATCACACGCTTTTTAGTAACCAGTAAACCATTAACAAAGTAAAATATTGTGATGGTAGAACATTACATTTAACGAGTAACATGGTCTGTTACCACCCTCCAACCAACCCGACCTGTCCACCCACACTGTGAAGTTGAATACACTGGCATTACTACAGGCAATACACTGCATGATTACAGTTCATCTCTGAACCTTGCTGGCTTCCTTGAGATCCTTCCAGATCTTGTTCTTGTTGATCTGGGCCATCTGGTTTTGGGCGATTGTCAGTTTCCTTTTGACTTAAGCGCGCCGCAATCGGATCTATGGGTGGGCCTCATTTTCTTTGGTTGCGCTTGGAGGAGGGTCTGGTGCAAAATGCACTTGTTTTTTTCCCCCAGTTTCCTTTGCAGCATTTCCCACGGCGTACTTTGTCCCGAAGCTGGGATCTGTTGCGTCTTATGATTGACCCACTGGGCAGTTCAACTTCATAGGATCTGGGTTGGTTGCATATTCTTGGAAACTTCCGCTGTCCTCCATATCTGTCTTCTCTTGGTGGCACCCTAACCTTCTGTCCTGTGTGTAGTGGTGGGAGTTCTTTTCCGGCATGCTTGTCATGGTCCCTCTTCATCTTCCTACTCTTTTCTTGCAGTTTCGTGTGTCTCTGCGGATTTTTGGAAGTTTTGGGTGAGAACTGGTAACTTTGGAAAACGAATGACCTTTTATCACTGGTTCAAAATCTCTTTAATTAGGTTTGAACTCACTGGCATCTGTTTTGGTCTAAATTGCCACAATGCATCATTTAATTCATGTTACAATATCCTGACATTTGCCAAGATTTATGTCGACTAACAAGTTGAAATTTGAAAAATTCGGAAAATTCACAATATAATATTCTTTATAAAAAAATACATTTTTCCACGACCAAACAACATTCAACCAAAATTCACCTCTTGAAATATTTAATTCACTTTCAATGTCCATAAAGTCCATACAATTTCCTGGCAATTTTAAAGTAAAAATATGAAATTCAACTTACCATGAGAATTGAAAATTAAACGTTCACTTGACTCTGGACTCACAGCAGAGCTAAGTGGCACCATCCTGATGACTTCCAACACCCACCATATCTTTCATTGACTTGCCTAGAACCCCAATTCATGACCAAAGTTTGCTCCCACACAAAAGCAAACATGTTAAGACAACCTCCTGCAGTAATACAGTCCACATTCTACATGCATGAACTTGTCCCATGTGTGCAAATTTCAAGTTTCAATGTGGAACATAATGTTATAAACTTTGGTGTCAAAAGCTATAAGGTTTTATACAAAATGATGTTCCTGGCCGTTCCCAAGAGCATAAGTGAATGCTCGGGTATTTTGTCCCAAACCACCCGGCCGCAGATGTTCTAAAGATGAGAGGATCCACCTGGTCTTTATAAGTTGATCAAAACAATATCAAACTTTTCATTCTGATGCACAATAATTAGAATCACATTGTCTGTGGCTACCTCAATGGACATGTCAAAACAAAAGAATCACAAACTTGTGTTCATGTTTAACATGTTTCAGACTTCGAATGATTTCTTATGCACGGTGACCACTAATCATTGCAGACATCTATTTGGTAACAAGGCTGTTGTCTTAAACTCCATTAATTTTGTTTTGATTTTTCCCATTTGCCAACTATGATCTTTAACATTTACAGTTTGTTTTTCCTGTCGTCGTTTTCCTATAAGTTTGTGACTCCTTAGATGATGGTAACATCAAGATTCCACATTTTTTACAATAAAATGTGTCACATATACTTATCTGAAAGTTAAAGTATATAAGCTCAGCAGTGTGTTTCAAGCAGTTCAGTGAATTGTTCATGATACCAACCCACCTAGTACTATTATGAGTCAAATGCTTTAAAGGTGCAATGATAGATTTTGGAGCACCCAAATATGTGCATAATAGTCCATTTTAAGTATTTAGACCACTCAGTAAAGATTTCTTACCTTGTATTTTAGTTACGGAAACTGTCTTAAAAGAGAAACAAAATGTGCTTTTGATCTGCTTGTGATTTCAATATAAAAAACATAGGCGGAATTTCGTATTTGGCTCTCTACGAAATAAGACATTGCACAATTTTGTAGCCAAAGAAACATTCTCAGCTTAATCCGTCCTGATAGGGATATATTTTTCAGGAAAGCTTACAAAATCAGGGCAAAAATCAGTCACTTTTGCATTTTTTAGAGACACTGATCCTGTGAATCTCTCGTTGCACAAACACAAACCTTTAACAAAGGGAATTTTCGGTCAATATCATCACAGAATTGGGATTTTCTGTAACATGACCCATCTGACCGCACTTTTTCTGACACGCATTATGTTCGAAAACCTTTCACGAATAAAGCACAGGTTTCATTCCGTTAAGGTTTCCAAATTACATAAGTGTGTCAAGAAAAAGGTGTGTTCATAGGGGTCATGTTTCAGAACTCCCATTGAATGTATCACTTGATCTTAATGGGAGTTTCCATAACTGACCCATCGGACACTTTTCTGACACATTCATGAATCAGAAAACCTTCACCGAATAAAACATGTTATTCTATTAAGTTTTCCGAATTCATAATGTGTCAGATATGGGGTGCGCTTACGGAACTCCCATCTTAATGATTATGTAATTAGCCACTGACTAATTCGGTATAAAAGGCCGGTAGGCTTGGTGATTCAGGTCCTACTTTTCAAAATTACTGAGCATGCTTGAAAAAGTGGGGAAATTTGGGAAGCCTCCTTCCCAGGAAAGTTTGGCCATTTTTGAGGGTAAACTTGGCCATTTGCAGGGAAATTTTTACTATGAGATATAGTGGAAATCGGAGAAATTGACTATTATTTCACCCCACCCCCCCAGGAAATTTTACATTTTTGCAAGCCATGTTACTGCGTATGCTTTTCAGAAAGTATGCAATGTACCATTTTAAGTGTTACATGTAATAGATACCCTGAAATAATTGACAATACACGCACAGGGTAAATTCTTTGTTCTATTCCTTAAAGGAAATATGTCGGAATTCTGAATATTTGGTGAAATTTTGTATGGATGGAAGCTTAAGGTACATAGATTACATATAAATCAAAAGAAGTTAAAATTTGTCCCACATTTGTTGAGTATTTTTGCCCTTCTAAAAGTTTTCCGCCCAATAGCTTACTCGAAAACGATGCCGACAGATCCACATCGCAGGCAAATGGTGAACGTCAAAGTGATGACCATCCATAATTTAAGTCGTTGTGACCATCATATCTGCAGTGTTGCCACTTTCAATAATATTAAAACACATGAAAGGGAACAAATAATGTCCATTTCTGTGAACTTATTTTCTAATTTTATTATTACTTTCATTAATCCCTCAATATTACAGTGTCCAGCAAATACAATTCGAGTCCCCCAGCACTATTTTTGGTCATCACTTGACGTCACGAGGAGAGCAAAATTGGGCGCTTTTTGATCAATGAAGCCGTGGCTAAAAATCCGCCCGTTTTCCTCTTATTCAAAAAAGCAAATTAAAATCCTCATTTTGTAATTTTACATCAATTGTATTATTTTTGTCGGGAATTTTGTGATGTATGTACATATCTTTTATGAATGTAAGTCAACTGAGCTTGACAAAAATCTTGACATATTTCCTTTAAGGGCCTATCATTGATTTGCTAAGTGATATTTGTTTGCATGTTTTTTAACAAGTAAAGGTATCCTACAAGTGCTAAGACCAAAGCAACCTAATAAAGACACAAGATTTTTGTGTCCATACGGTCTGTACAGTGTCGTACCGACGGGTAGGGGGAGGGGGCAGTTTCGAGTGGTGGCGCCATGGAAAATTTTATTTCTTTTCACCCTCGTTTGCCCCCCCCCTGCCCCCCTTCCGAGAAAGCCCCAGCCTAGGGATTTTCTGGCAAAATTTCGGGCGATTTTGAGGGAAAATCAGCGATTTTTGACGCAATTAAAAATCTCCAAATATTGTACTTGCCCCCCCCATAATTTCACTTTTGCCCCCTCCAAATATTTTTCTTCCCCCCAGTTCCCCCCCAAAAAAGATATCTGGCAACCAGCCACTGCAAGTTTTCCCCCTCTGGCTTGAAACAGGGGCGATATGGACAAAAATGTGCATTTTCCCCTCTTTTTCGGGGAATTTGACCATTTCAGGCCCAATTTTATGCAAGATAAAGTAAATTTGGCGATTTTCGAGCGCATTTCATCAAGTTCAGACTTAATTGAATTAAACCACGGGACGTTTTACACATTTTTCCCCCTCTGGTGGGACATAGAACTGTTTCCCCTGGAGGGACTGCCTCGGTACGCCAGTGTGTCTTACAGAAAATAAATACAACACCTCTAATTGAAGAGATTCAAATCTTTGAAAAATGCTGTTTTCTTCATTTCTCTGTGAATTTTTGAGGTGGAAAATATCACTTCATTACAATGCCCACCTTATTCTTTAATTAAAGTTATACCTGCAAATTTAAATATTTTGACTCTTTTGGGGGGATCACTGAGAGGGTCTTTATCCAGTTGTACCTGCTTGTGATGTTATTACTGTAGCTGTTTTTGAAGGGAGATCCGTAGCCTGACCCCTCTGACACACATTTTTTTCTGACACCCTTATGATTTGGAAAACTTAAAGGAATAAACCTGTGCTTATTCTGTGAATGGTTTCTGAATTCATAGCATGTCAGAAAAAAAGTGTCAGATGGGTCAGGTTACGGAAACTCCTGTTATTGACTGCTTTGAAGGTATGTAGATTAATTCTCCAGGCCCAATTTGGCTCAGTGAATTTGTGGCTCTTTCTGAAAGGAATATCTTGTTTACTTTGCAAAATGAGATTTTTATCATTTCTTGCAGGATGTAAAAGAAGCTTTTCAGTGTACCTGAAGACTTTGAAATTTAATCTTTTGAATATATAAGGGAAGTGTGTACATTTTTGT
>JAMKCH010015297.1:0-26675 GCA_023653785.1 Ophioderma brevispina | reverse complement strand
TAATAGTCCCCTAATGTTACTACTTTAAAGCTATTTGAACGGAGGGAGGGGGCAGTGGGAAAATGTGAAGCGGCGCCCGACAGGCAAGGGAAGTCAATGGAGCTGCGAAATGTGTACACTCTCTAGGGCTGACTGAATATTCAGATGTGAATTGGACATGAGTAGGTAGTCTTACGAATAAGGTGCAAAATTAGCAGTCTAGCTTGCGCCAGTGTTGTTTTACAGTAGCTGATTCAATTCAAATAGCCACACCACGGATAAAAGCATACTGGCAGCTTTGAGATCTGGTTGCTACACGGGTATATCCACTGATAGCTACTCTTTTCTTTCTCCAGCTAGTGAAGCTATTTTGATTGATAAGTTAAACTGAGAGCGGTTATTCAAGTAGGGGGCTTTGGCGACCCCACTCGGAACAGCCCCAGTAAGCACCCCCTTTGCTGGCAAACAGGATGTTCTATGTTAAGCTAGGAGACGAAGAAGAGTCGATGGCGCAGGCTCAAGATGGTCTACCAAAGGGAGTGTGCTGCACCTCGCCGGTTCGACATCTATACAACGACCAACCTAGGAGTGCAGGGAAACCTGAGTTTTATTTTATGCAGACGATCTTGGAATTTGCGCCAGATGCCGACTTCACAGTTGTTGAAGCGAGAATCTCCAAAGCTTGGATGAACTCATCCTTATTATGAGGAAAATCGCCTACGTGCAAATCTATCTAAGACACAGGTGTGTGCCTTTCCCATCACGCACCCGTGAAGCCCAAACGTCAGCTTAATTACCTGAGTCTGGAACACCCCTGGAGCCCTGTGATAACCCTGTCTACCTAGGAGGTACCTTTGACAGCACTCTCTCTTATAAGCCCCACATCGAGAAGACGAAGAGTAAAGTATGTTCAACGCAAATAACATCTTGAACAAACTCACATGGCACAAAGATGGGGTGCTCGCCAACATACCATAAGATCGACGGCGCACTTGCCTTACTCTACTCATGTGCAGAGTGTGCCGGCCTGTATGGGAAAGATCAACCCATGCCAAGAAGCTTGATTCAGCGTTAAATGCTCCTGCTGGCTTATCACAGGATGCTCCGTCCAACACCCAACCCGAAAACGTATTCATCCTGCAGGAATTGCTCCACAAGAATCCGTCAAAGCGTAGCGAGCATGCAAGAGCGTAGCGCCAAGTATATAACGTGCAAGCACCCTATGTCTGGACAGATACCTGCGCCATTTCCCTTAAATCAAGAGAGAGATTCTAAGCAAAGTCCAAGCTCTTGAACAGTCTCTAAGGAGGTTCAAGAGAATCGCCTTGTGAGAAGAAAGACTTGCCATCAAACCAAGTAACATCTATCGGTATTGAAACTGGTGAGCGTCTTCCACCTGGAGCTGACACTGACTCCTCATGGGCTGAATGGCGATGCCTCAACAGATTGAGAACCAGAATCAGAATTGGCCGATCTAAGGTTTCACTTGCAGAAGTGGGGCTATCTGGAAGCAGATCAGGATTACTACCGGTAGTGGGGAACAGCACACAGACAATGAACAGCTCTTTGTCTGCCCATTGCTGGAGCAAACAATGCACAAACAAGGACCTCGCGGAATTCAGTGAAGAGCCAGACGTTGTACCCATCTCTGGCTGGCACATATTGAGAAACCACAGTGTTGGACACGCTAAGAAGATAAGAAGCACCCCCTCGAGTTAATCCCCCCGACGGTATGCCCTCCTTTTACTCCCCAAAGACCAAGCGCTATGATGAGCAAAGAGTAGGTTATTTTTCTAATGTTTCGGACAGCTATGTCGCTCCAAGAAATCGTCAGTAGATAGCAGAATATGAATATTTTGGGAAAAATATAATTCTTGCGCAGTTAATAATGAGAATTATTCATGAATGTCAAAACTTGTGAAGACGGGTTGAAATGAAATGATTAATGTCCAATGTGAGGGCTCATTAATGTTCGCTTTACCTCACAGGCCTCATTGAGTGAAAGGTATCCAAGAGTAATTATGTCGCCTTTACAGTTTATACACTCTGTTTTATATGAGCCGCACGACAATGGCATTCGGTATAAGGTTTCAAAAATATTGTATGAACGGTTGTACCCTTGAAGATGATTTCAGGACCCCTACCCTAACTTGTAAGTACAAGAAGCTATCGACTCCAGTCAGCTAGGTATATCCTCAGGGATGCCTTTTTCTATTGCGTCAGGTTCTTGCGCATGATCCCTCAGTCCATCTTTTTCAGACCCGTGTGTTTTGTGACACCACTGCACCACTTGTGAAGTATGTGACCCACTATGATTTTTCTTGTTGTGACCTTTTTATTTGTACACAGCTTTTAAACCCCCACTAACTATTATAACACATTTAAGATGCTTCTTAGAAAGTTTTTCCATGTTTACTAGGTTTTCAATTTTAACCTTGAGACCTGGACGATTTTAAACTTTTTTTCTAACACTTTCGGCCCAAAGGGTTGCACAAGAGCAGATTTATAATTATTAAGTGGTTGAAGCCAAAAAGTCCCTTTTACCAAATTCAAATGCACAACTGTATGACTAAGTATTGTTCAGCATACATTCTAGAGCAACGTTCCTTGGTCCCATGTATTTTTTATATGTATTATAAAAAAATCTTTATTATCATCCCCGTTTTCCCGTGACTTCACTATACGAGCAAAAGGTCGAAGAAGTGTACCTAAAGGGTAAATAATGTTACATTGCAAACATAGGACCAATTTGAAATGGGTACCTCATAGGGACCTTTGATAGCACGAATAGATACATCAAATAATAGGTTGATAATACAAGCTTATTCAGTGGCTACGTAATGGAGTTGGACTAATAGCCATTGATTAGTATATACCATAGCAATTATTGGCTAATATGGCCATCGAAATGTCACCAAATAATGCAAACATGGCCTGTGTGTTTACGGCTTATTGTAATACTTGACCGTAACCAGTCAAAACCTTCTCGGATTGTCAACACTGGTTTAATGTCATTTTACACACACAGGAAAAAATATTCATAGGAAAATCGGTTCGACTGTTCATCACAAAATGCCCACAAGATTTTACTCATTTCATTTGCACCCTTCCTCTCAGCTAATGTATCTGCAGTTAAACTGTGTTCGATTTGATTGATCTTCTCTCAGACACATTAATTCGGGTAACAAACGTGGAAAAAACATGAAGAGCTTTGTAAAACAAACCCTGGTTAAAGAAGATAGGAACCCTGTGAAAGGACACCCGCTGGCTGCCCGGTGGTCCCTGGATGGAATTAAAGGTGCGTGTTCCGATCGTCTTTGGGACCCCCTGGAGTGACCGGAAGTCGTATACGATTTGATTATCAGATAAAGGCCGTATTTTGATCATTGTGTCCTGAAATTTGAGCCCTCAAATCTATTTCATTCCATGATAGAAAACAAAAAACCGCCGAGTTTTAGTGGTCTAAACATCACCCTATATTAGCACAGTATTTGAATAGGCGGTGCACTATGCATTATCGAGTCTAGCATCAAAACCCAAGTTTGTTTCCCACGGACTTGATGGGGTGTATGGCAAGTGCCAGGCTTTTTACAAGTAGAGAACACCAATAAAAGAAATCGGGAAAAACCTTTTAAGTGTTTGAACAGATTATTATGGGTCAAATGGAGATTGAGGTTAAAAGATGTCTCGTACTCTACAATCATGGAAAAAATTAATTGTTACACTTGATGCAATACATTGGAACCTCCCCATGCTCACACCTGAGATCTGATTTAAGCATCTAATTGTTCATTAGAAAGCAGCGGTCTTACCTGTACCATATCATTTCCCCACCCCCATCAATCAATGTTGAGGGACCTGGTGAGGCTGCTGACAACATGACTCAGATCAACATTGCATTGGAGGAGCGGGGGTTTTTTCTTTTTTTTAAA
Organism: Ophioderma brevispina; assembly: GCA_023653785.1. Lineage (NCBI taxonomy): Eukaryota > Metazoa > Echinodermata > Ophiuroidea > Amphilepidida > Ophiodermatidae > Ophioderma > Ophioderma brevispina. The sequence continues at coordinate 22,764 of JAMKCH010015297.1, read as the reverse complement.
ACAGGATAAAAGTGTTCCAACATTTTTTCCCATGATGTAGTTTCTCACTTGGTAATAGTAAGATGTCACTTACTGTACCAAAGAGCGATAGACAGAAGTTTAGAGACATGCAGACATACGCTTACATACCTACAGACAGACAAGATAGACAGAGACAGAAATAGAGATAGAGACACCAAGAGAATGAGATGAATGAAGAGTGACAAACAGTGGCTTCAGACTATATGTTGTCAACCTTGATACTCCCAACATCGAATGGGGGTACGGGAGGGTAGAGTGAAGGAAAGGATGACCCTTTTGATTGACTGAAGAGTTGAAATGTCTCAACATATTTTTAACAGACGGTGTAATTTGTTAAAAGGAGATCTGGTCCGCCCGGAGTCACATAGTCGAGTTCCATAGACGGACAACGGCAAATAAGCGTGAAACTATGTTGCGTTGAAGAGTCAACTGAAGAGAGGCTTATTTCATTCACCGTTGTAGTGGACTATGAGGACGGAGGAACCATATCTCCTGCCACTCCGGCAAAATCAGCAATTTTTGGCCAGGTATGTCAACTAATTTCCTAAATTTAGCATGCGGCTTTTATACACTATGGCTTCAGAGGTTAGCATTTGGGAGACCAGAGATAGTATACTCATTCACAGCAACTCTAATTACCACTAGTTTAATAGGAATACAATTGTTTTGAACCATTCTGAGAAATTGGGTCAAATATATCTTTTCCACAATAAATTTGGATCAACATTTTCAAATTGCATATGTAGAGTAAAGAAATAAATACAAAATTTTTTGAAATTTCAGATTTAATACATCAAACAAAAAACACAGAAGTTTTAGATGCGTATATGAAAACTTAAGTCTTGTATCGAAATGTTAACAAATGAGATCTAGTCACGTCTTAAGAAGTTGTTTAATGATTCCTGAAAAGAAGTTACTTCCCCTCCCCCAGACCAGTCAAAAATACATCTTTTAAAATAGTTAAAAACTTAAAGGACAGGAGGAGATTTTTTCTGTGGATCACGACTTTCTTCAATGCACGGATCGGTTGTAGACCCACTACTGTGAACGATTCGAAATGCATTGAACAAATAAGTAAAAAAGAAAAACCACACACCTTTATTTTGATTGTCTGCTATGTATCGTCCCTATAGAAAACAATGCTTTGAATTCTGTCGTGCACGAGAGAACATACTAAATCATCTTATTACATAAGCCGGTGTTTTCAGCTTAATTAACTTCAGGTGTGATCTAAACATTGGTAAAGCATTACAATTATCGAAAAAACGGGTTTTGCGAAACAAAATTGGGGGCGCTTCTTTTTGAAATGTCTCATTGTCTCTTTAAAGGGTTCTGGTTATTATATGATGAAGAGCATTTTGCATATTAACAGAATCGACTAAGCAATTTTATGCACAAAAATCAACAACCTTACAAATTGTGGACACAAAATCTGTTGTGTCAAAATTATTACTTGCTCTTTAACTTCGTCTTCTCTGGGTGGGCTAATTATTGAAGTAACCCTAATTCGAAAGTAGTTTAATAGAGGTCGGTTTCAGCATCTATATTTTGTTAAAAACTTTGCTATGACAAAAATGTGTCTTTCTGTCGCGAGGGCGATGTTTAATGACTCTAAACTAAGAAGTAAGCGCATCAGCCCGGAAGGGTTTGATCAGACGAACGAGATACCAATATCGGAACACGGGGAGAAAAATCAGAGAAAAATATAACTTGCGCAAATATGAAAGTCTGACGGGGACCGTTGTTGCGTGTAGCCCCCAGGAGAGGGGTAAGTTACTATGGGGGTCAAGGTTTGCAAATGCTCTAATCTAAGTAATATAGCTCAAATTATTCCTTAGGTAAGAGGGTAAAAAAGTCAATGGGGTCACACCCCGCGTTGATGGTGCTCCTTCCAAGATATTTGGGAAAAATAGCGTAAAGGTCATTTGTTTAATCAAGAAAGGTCACCCGTTGCAATACCCCGATTTGTTTGATTAAAAATATTTTTCTTTTTTTAATGTTTAATGATCTGACATCCAAATATGAAATGCGTGTTTTGCACTTTCGGCATTCTCCTTGTTATAATGGAAGGGGTACCAAAATTCCCTGTAGGACTCTACGGGGACGGGGACATTATACCCTCCTATTAAGGGAAACCAAACCAATGCAAAATAAAAAGCATATTTTGAATCAGTATCATTAAATATTTCTTTTTAAATATTTTTAAAAGACAATCTGGTAGGTATTACAATTGTGAACTTTCTTGAATACAACAAATTGACCTTAGCCTATTTTCCAAATATCTGGAAAGGAAGCACCACACACATGTGACCCAGTTGACTTTCTTTTACTCCTGGAACCTAAGGAATAATTTGAGCATATTGACATTAGATTTACAACAGTTCAAACATTTGACCCCCATAGTAACTTTACCTTCCTTGGGCTACACGCAACAACGGGTCTCGGCAGACTTTCCTTATTGCCAAAAGTTAATTTTTCTTGGAATTTCCCGTATTCAGCTATTGGTATCTCGTTCGTCTAACCAAACCTTCTCGGCTGATGGTCTAGTACTACTTAGCCATAAAAATCTTATAGTGTTTATTTGATTACAAATATTGGAAGGACAATTATGGCAAAATTATCAGAAAAAATATGAATAATACGGTAACCTTTAGGACACCCCATTGTATATAGATATGCTTGATTGGACTCAAGGAAACTGATCAAGAGTTTGTAACATGCCAAACATATAAACTGGGTGAGTTGCATCAGTCATTTTGTTGAATGTTCATTAAGCTGGTACGTTATACCACTCAATTTCATTCTATAGGATATCCAGTATTAACTCTAGAGTTCACTATACTTTTTATGGCTATTACAACATCTTGAGAATTTTCTTATCCTTGCACTATGACGGTGAACACATGTGAAGGGAAATAATAGGACCTTGGGTTCGATGAAATATAAAGCAGAAAAACACAAGAGTATTTAATTTCCCAAATTAATATTTTAACTTCAATGATTGGTCTTTGAGCGCCTGTCTATTTGCTCTTAATCTAAACTATCCGTCAGTTAATGACTCTGCAGGATAAAGTCAAAGGAGGTTCCATCTCTATGGGGTTTCTTTAGATGCTGTAAATGTTAACACTTTCGTGCTAAATGCTGGGAAAATATTTAAATGTGCAGGAGCTGGGAGCATCATGTTATATCAGTCCTAGGTACGAGTATTTGTATGTCTGCAGAACGGTCAGGAAAGACTGCATTATGCTTCACTAGCATTATTGAGTGTGAGTATAAAAAGTATAATTTCCCCTCACATTACGTACACTTTCATCTTTATTGTGTTCATGGCGCATGCAAGTAGTCGCTGTTATAATAGTCCATGTTGCACTTTTATTACGGTGGCAGGTTTTAAGTAATTCTTAGCAAATCAATATGATTTCTTTTGTTGATCTTTGAACATTTTCAGGGACATTCTCATACCTAATATTATCACAGTCCAGATCTTGAAGGGTGTAATAATATTCAACAATCTATACTTCTAAATTATAATAATAATATAGCACAGATTTTATATAGCGCCTTAGGCTATTGGCCTCGAAGCGCTCACACATGGGCGCTTGATCACTGTTGCCGAACCATACCATAAACCATTTAGCATCATTTCAAGGGATGCAGCAGATCGGGATGGATCAGCGCTTTCCCTTGATCAGCAAACGTCCATCGAGATAACCATCGCAGCCGGGATCAGCTTCCCCCATATCGCATGGGTTATACAATCGGACACCAAGCGGTTAATTTCTTGTCCAGGGATAGCTGAATCTCACAGAGCTCAAACGCACGCCTATACACATGGATAAGCATACATTGGGAGTCGAGCGCTTACCCGATTGGCGCTATCTTGTCCCGCTCGATATATTCTTATTCTTTCCCTACAATCCCCTAAACCATCAGAAAAGAACTGTTCTATTTCATGTTGTGATTGATTTTAAATGCTTGAGATATTTTATTGTAAATAATAGAAGATATAGGAGCATTTTAACGGAGAATGTGCAAGTGTTGCATATTCCGTCCAATGGTTCTCTATGACATCGATACGCAGATCAAAATAATTTTACCATCATTTTGTTTTTATCCCAAGCATTATATAGATTTAGATATTATTAAGGGTCGTTGGTTTCATCATTCTTTTAGGTACAATTAAAAAGGATCAAATGTCGAGCAGTCGTATGTTTGCAGCTGTTGTTTGTAGTTTATCCTTATACTTTCTTGAAATTTAAACCTTTTGTGAGTCGATTAAGTCTTTTTGAGAAAAAATGTGGGCTTAAAGACAATACAAATGGAAATTTTATACTATAACCGGAGCTTAGAGCGGGCAACAGAGTAACCTTTGGTGATATTTGGGTGATCCTTTTCCTTGATTCATTGAAACTCCAGGTTACATGTGGGCATTTAATAAAATTAGAACATTTTATTTCTATGTCTACTACGGCCTACTACTACTACTACACACGACTACTACCACTACACTACTACTACTAACTACTACTTACTACTACTGCTACTTCTACTGCTTGCTACTGCTATTTAGCTGCTGCTGCTACTGCTACTGCTCTATTACTACTATACTCGATTACTTACTACTACTAACTACTACTGCTACGGCTACTGCTACTGCTGCTACTGCTACTTCTCTGCTACTACTACTAGATACTTCCACTACTATTTGTTGTCTTACAAAGTACATTGCATCGAATAAGTATACTTAAAGGGGGTAAAAAAAAACAAAACAATTCCCCCCCCCCCGGAGGTAAACGTTACTCAGTGCTCTGATTTTGTTTAAACTTGTGGTCAAATTGTTCGTCTTGTCTTATTTTACATGTTTTTTGGCATTTGGGGTTTCGTAATTAAGTGGCAAAAATGTAACAAGGGTCACTACCGGTCTATAGGGGTTCACCAAAACTTGACCTCAAATTGTATACAGAGCTGTCAACCCAAAGAATTGACATTAATTTTCTGTTTCATATTGTTTTCTCGTATCCAACAGGCATTGGTAATGCTTATGGTTGTGGTGTCAGGATTGTTCAGCTAGTGTGCTGATCCGGGCCGCGTGTACCATATACGGGACGCTCCTAACATGGGCCCGCTATTTGAGGCTGGTCGGAATTGGGAACACAGTCAGGGGTTTACTCTTATTCGACACTTACTGCGATGTACATGTACAGTTGTTTGACCTCTCTGTAACGGGACCGACGGCTTACGTCCCCTCCGAGGGACTGGATGCTTTCATGATCCATTTGCCCAATTCCAAGTGAACCAATGGAGGAGAGCGGTATTCGTATTTAATCAATATCTTGGTAAACAGATCAAATCCAGAATTGATAGTACCCTAATAAATCCCAGCAGTGCCCACTGACACCACCGTGATTCGAACCCTGGAATTTTGGATGGTACTTTGCGCCAGAGGCAAGCACCCTAAACCGCTAGGCCACGCTCTCCCACTAGGCCACGCTCTCTGCTTCAGTATGTCAGGCAATAATTTGACACCGATTTTCCATTAAATCTGAGCATTGGAATGTTTTTGCCCCAGAATGACTTTGAACCTTATCATGGCTGTAGCCGTTTAACTTAAGGTCGGAACCCTATACAAAATACCCTTTTTTCCCTATATGAGACAAATACATGGTGACCATTTTAAACACCATTTGCCTGGTTTAACAATTTACCCCTTACTAATTTTAAACCCCCTTATTTTACAAAGGTCCCCACATTCCCAGAGGTTGGACCCAAAAAATTTCGATTCAGCACCCTTCAACTATAGAAAAACATATTCAAACCTTCCTCCCCAAACTTCTAGAATGGGATTCTGGTTATAACCCTACTGTCAGTACAATTTGCCCACGTAGCGTGTTCATTATTTAAATTCAAAAATTCCTAAATTACCCTGAGGGCGAAATATTGGGTCATTTATAGAAGTAATGTTGTCATATACGTGTAGGTTATTCCGACAAAAGATACGCACGCGTAAGTCATTTTTCAAAGCCCGCCAAACGCAAACCTTGAGATTGCAATCAGTTTATGCAATAACATGAAACAAATTGAGTGTCCTCTTATTCGCGTGTAACCGACTTGGATCGCTTGACCACTTATAAAAACCCCTTAGGTCTATCATCTCAGGACTACAAACGCTTTCATTAAAAGCACACACAAAACTACAAATAACCTTAATATGCATTTGCACAAAATACGTACCAACAAATTCTAAAGTAATCTGCGCCTAACTTTACCTTTACAATTTCTACACAGGAATGACGTAATTGGGACACGTATAAAGCTTTTGTACGATTTTATCTATATAACCTTAGGACCAACCAGAGATCGTATAATATTACGGAATTTCCTTACCCCATGTATTGGCAAATACCATGAATACTGCTCCAACTGGCCTCAAAATTGGCTGCAATCCGAATCCTAGGGCATATATATTTTTTTCAAATTCCAAATAAAGATCAATCTCCATAATAAGTTTCCCCCAACTCCAGCACACAGCATATCCAGTTGCCTTCCAAAAGTGTTTTTTTTTTCAGGTCGAGATAAAGTCAATGCAGTTAAAGATTTGTACAATATGCTCATATCGAATGTTGGAACAGAAACCTGTTGAGTACAAAAGCGTCCCCTGTAAGATGAGTCACTTCGCCCTGCTCAAACATCGAAACCTTACTACTGGTGGCTAGACTGTCCCACAGTCTCGGCTCAGTCCTCGGATTCAGGGCACAGTAGGTTCAATTAACATAAAATCAAACTTATTTATTTATTTTGAAATTGCACTCACCAACACGATGCATCCAATGTATATACAAAACAAATAAAACTAAAATCCTAAAAAAAAAATCAGGCTGGGCCCTCCCTGCAACCTTGGGCACCGGTCCTTTTAATACTGCGCTGCCAACTTTTTGACCCCAATGGCCGCCCATACGCCCTCATACGAACCAACTTGTCCACTGATTTAACAAAATTCAAAATACGTGGATTTGGTTGACTCAGAGAGATTGTAGTCTTCATAACCAGTCGTTTATACCACAGACCCTGAGAGGGTCTACTGGTGGCAAGCGTGTCCAGGTCAAAGTGGTCATATGTAATCAATCTTGTGGTGCATGTGAACAAAGTAATGTTATCTCGTCAGTAAAATACACAAGAAATATTCAATGGATTTACATACACCACTTAAAATGCTGACGAGTGGATGAAAGGAATGCATATTATGGATATTAATACATGCGCTCTATGCACTCAATATGACTATGCCTAATATATTTTCCTCTATCCCTAACGGCCCTTAAACCTTCAAACCCCACCTGACAAAAATCAAGGAGCGGACTCCTGCCTTGGGTTAGTGGGAAATTGCTCCAAGATCTGACAACAAAAGTACCGCTACCTCACTTTTTGCGGTGATTGTCAGATTTCTGGGGACGTTAGGGATATACATTCTAGATACTCGTTCCTATTCCATGCATTAAAATTACTTACATGATACCGGAAGTTTCTTTTATAGGAACGCAACCATTTCCTTGACCTTTTACAAATACGGACAAATGGTGAAAGTGTAATCCAAGGTTTTGGCTGTCATTTTTTAAAACGTAGTACGCAAGTTTTTGAAAGGGTTACTTAAGTAACCCTTTAAACGCCAATATATTTACAAGGAATATGCACTGAGAAAGGTGATATTCGACCCAATTCACATAGCAGGAACCTGTTATAACTGGTAGATGCTATTCAGCAGGTACCTAACTGACTCAATGTATACACTGCATACAGTGCTATTAGAGCAGGAGCAGAATATCATAGGGTCCTTATTTAGGGAGTTCGTTCATCCCCGACTACATCTAAGGTTTGACACCTTTAGTAGTAAGTATGGACCCTCTACATCAATGCAAGATAGTTAGTGGTGTCAAATTGTGGTGTCTCTTTTTCAATAGGGGCCAATTTAAGTTTGCACAGGGGTCAAACTTTTAAATTACTCCAATCATGTTGAAATGTATGTCATATTGTCCGTCTAGTCACAAGGATTCCAAAAATGTATAGTTTGTACCATCTATGACCATTGGTTTTAGAGTTATTGGGTAAAAATGGCTAAAAGTGCAAAAAAGGTCAAACTCAACTTGTACAGGGGTCAACATTGAAAGTTACTCTGATTATATTTTAAATGCTTGCAAATTATTGCCTGAGGAATGAGGACTCCCAAAAAGTATAGTTTTGATTATGTTAAAAGTTTACTTACTAAAAAAAAGGTCAAAGAAGGTCAATGCCAATAGCATTATGTTGCCCCATGACCTATTTTGTCACATAGCATGATAACTATGCATTGCAGATGCTACAAACTATTCCTTATTTTGACACATTAAGCTAGATGAACAATTTGTTTCATTTTTTACCAAAATTGGAGCAACTTCTGATTTTGACCCCTGTACAAATGGAAATTGACCTTTTTTGCACTTTTAGCCATTTTTACCCAATAACTTTAAAACCAATGATCATAGATGGTACAAACAATACATTTTTGTAATTCTTATGACTAAACGGACAATATGGCATACATTTCAACACGATTGGAGTAATTTCGAAGTTTGACCCCTCTGTAAACTTAAATTGGCCCCTATTGAAAAAAGTGACACCATAATTTAACACCACTAACTATCTTGCATTGATGTAGAGGGTCCTTACTAACTACCAAAGGTGTCAAAGCTGAGATGTAGCGGGACATGAACGATGATGTTTGACCCAAGTCCTTGCTCCCGTTCTATATACAGCAGGTACCAGTGGAACGGGTTACTGTTCCTTAACGTATTGTACATGCGTATTTCCAACCATGGACTTAGTAATGTTTCTCTTTACTCTAAAATAATATTGAAATATATTTATTTTAAAAAGGCCATGGTTGGATTCGAACCTGTGATACCTGCATTATGCTCTTATCCACTACACTAGCGAGGGAAGATGTGGGAGAAGACTGATTTTAATCCTACATAAGCTTTACGGAATAAAGCGATAATATTATTGTGATATGATAGCACTGTATGCAGTGTATACATTGAGTCAGTTATAACAGGTACCTGCTGAATAGCAATAGCATTTACCAGTTATAACAGGTTCCTGCTATGTGAATTGGGTGGATATTCACACCTTTCCAATTTCCACACTGTAAACCTAGCAATGAGCGGTTCCCACCTCCCGTCTGTGAGTTCCCATTCATTTAGCTCATAAAGTGTTAGTGGTGGAACGGATGTTTGCATTACGCTCAAGTTCATCACAAAGTGTTCAATGGGTGAAAGATCTGTCATATATGGGAGACAAACGTCAGTAGTCTTGCTGTTTATGTGGGCTGGAACACACGATCGTTTTCACAGATAGACGATTTGCACGATCCCCCAAATTCATCTCGTAAACATACGGTAAAGATCGTAATATCAATACCAGAAATCTGTGACGTTGCACCGTTGAACTGTATTCGTCCCGCTGGTGACAAGTAGGACACGGTTACGATCGAAAATACCACCATTAGTGCCTGAGTTGTTTTTTTTTGTTCCTTTGATATTCTTCTACATTTCTATAGGATTAACTTCACGTGAAAAGGAACTTTGTATTGTAGTTTTAGACACTGTCCGGCGACGCGAACGAACAACAGAATTTTTTTGTAGACATGAACTCTGGTACAAGTTCCCGGATGGGAAATGGCCATGAACCTTGTGCATCCTTTCCATGGTATATCACCAAAACCATTACCGATTCTCTGCCATTCCGTCATATGTTCCTTAGTGCAAATGTCAAGGAACCTCTCTGAAGGTAACCTGAGGACTCTGACCTGTCCATTATTGAAGTACAAGCAAACCCGACTTTCAGCAGCGACCAAGACGTTATCTTAGTCATTGTTAAAAAAATCCCTTACACCATGTCAAACAACGTTGAGCATGTTTCGGACTTAGCGGGATTGTGATCAGTGGCTTGTAGGACTTTAGGTTGGCCTCAAGTAGAAGACGGTTATCTGTTGATAGTGAAAATCAAGTGATTTTTGCATTATGTCATTATTGTGTGTTTATCTCCTAGCCAGGGTGAATCCATGCCACTTAGCAATAATAGCAATAATCTTTCTGATGTTTTACTGGGAAGTTCAGAGCCTTTCACCCGTTCACACTTCCTTGTCTGAAGAAACGGATCCACTATATTCTCACAGTCTTACTTTCGCGTCCTGTTCTCCAGCTCCCTTCATGTTGTGATAATCCTGCCCTCCAATATGACAATAGTTCTAGCCTTCTCAGACTCTTGACTCTGAACACTGTTGCTTGGCCATTACTAGAACTTGTTGTCATTGAGAGCAACTCAAGAAATCTTCTTCGTCTTGCGTATGAGGCAGCAGCCTATAAATATGTTGAATTTGGTGGAGCCAGCTCACTGTTGATTGGTTGGGGTTTGAGAGGTCTATATCCAACGGTGGATGAAAGGTAGGGCACTCATTGAGAATGTGATCTGCAGTCTCTGATGGAGAACCACATTGTCAGGCTGACGATGGCCACAGCCCCCATCGGTGCATATTGCTGTTGAAACGACCGACTCCTGTGCGAATCGTGTTCAAGGTGACCCATTCATTGCGTGGAAGATTGCTACCAGGTGGGAGTTCCGTCATAGGTGTGATAGTTAATTGGTCTGGTCTTGGGGTATCTAGGCATGCAGTGTTCCATGTCTGAAAGATGTTGAATGGGGAGCTGGAGAGTTATAGGCGTGTCGACAAAAAGGTCGCCGAGAGTCGCTGTCGCCTAGCTGGTGTGATTCTTTGACAGTGTTATGCAGAAGGTGCTTGTTGTCCAATAGAGCCTTGTTCACCAGTTTATGTGTGTGATGTTCTCTCCGAAGCACTGCAGGTCCGATGCATGAAATGCTGCCAGGTAGGTTGGTGTAGGATTGTATAGCAGACTCGGCGATCCATTGAGATTGATTTGAAGCTGGTGATGAGCCTCTTCGGTGTTAAGATGGAAGGTTGTAACGGAGGTCTTCGCTTCACTCAGTTTGAGTCTCCAGCAGTGGCGTAAATTTCTTGTTGACATTGGGGGGGTGATGAAAATGTATGAATGAAACAAAGTTTGCTGAAAAGATCCATTACTAGCACATGTGCGCGCAAAGCGCGCTAAAAAATTTGGCATTTAGAAGCTAAAATCGTTAAATGTAATAGTAAATAGAACAAAATGCGCGCAAAGCGTGCGGAAATATACCATTTTTAAACTATTATGGTCAAATAGGAGGTTATTTTTGGTCTTTTTTTTTTTTTTTTTTTTATTAGTAGGGCCATATCTGAAATAAGTGTACTTTCTACTTCAGTCCAACTTCTGTCCGAGTGAAGAAGAGCAAGATCGTCGGCGTAACGATATTGCTTATGTTGAGTCAGATCCTGATGCCACGGTGTCATATGATCCAGCTGGGCGAGGATCAGCCTCTCAAGGAATTTGAAGGAAATGCACAGTAGTGATATTGGGCTTGGGGTTGTCAGCGGGCTTGTTTGGTTTGGGGAGTGCGATGATGGTAGCCCTCCTCCAGATCTTGGGTATAAGGATTAGAGCAAAGGATGAACTTACAATTACATAAAAACCTTAGATCATATTCGTTTGCATTTTTGTGCGACAGATGCATCCGTTGGAGTTTTTTTTTTTTTTTTTTTTGGTGGATGAAAGGTAGGGCACTCATTGAGAATGTGATCTGCAGTCTGTGATGGAGAACCACATTGGCAGGCTGACGATGGCCACAGCCCCCATCGGTGCATATTGCTGTTGAAACGACCGACTCCTGTGCGAATCGTGTTCAAGGTGACCCATTCATTGCGTGGAAGATTGCTACCAGGTGGGAGTTCCGTCATAGGTGTGATAGTTAATTGGTATGGTCTTGGGGTATCTAGGCATGCAGTGTTCCATGTCTGAAAGATGTTGAATGGGGAGCTGGAGACAGTGTTATGCAGAAGGTGCTTAAGGTCCAACAGAGCCTTGTTCACCAGTTTATGTGTGTGATGTTCTCTCCGAAGCACTGCAGGTGCAAAGCCTGAAAGCACTGGTAGAAACTCAGATGGGGTAGGACGAAGGCAGCCAGTAATGGTTCTCATGGTCTCGTTGAAAACTCAAGAAATGAAGAAAGCTCTTACTCACATGAATGATTCAGGAATCATCTATCATGATGGTCATTACAGATTTTTAAGAAAGCAGACATGTAAGTCGACAGGTACATGTCACGGAACCATTCAAGTATGATAATCTTTGGTCAATGTAACTTGGTTATTGGCTTACCAAGATTTAAACAGGATATATGACCTGTGTCATGAATTAGAGAGCCCTATAATGGAGAGTTCTAGGGCCAGTCTGTTTATTGTGCACTCCATTATGTACTGCATGGATCATTATACCCAAATAGCCTCGTTTATCAGGCCAAGTTTTATTCCGTATATGTAAGCTAGGACACCTGTCAAGGAGACTCTGGGGATATCTTATACCGGGAGTATATATATCCCTTACGTCCACAGAGGAAAATGACTAGCAACCTGACGTTCACCGCAAAAAAGGGACGTAGAGGTATTTGTGTTGTTAGATCTAGGAGTCCCTTTCCGTAAACACAAGGCAGGGGTCCGCTCCGTGATTTTTGAAAAGTGGAAAAAAATGGCATTTAGGGATTTAAGAGATATGGATCTGATTGGAAATAAAAATTGTTCCAAAATAGCCACTCTGCTAGCTATATGACTCAAGGTTATTTGTTCAAGAACACCTACATGTTTTTCAAATGCTTCTTTGTGTAGTGCACAAAGTGTGACACCCCTGGGGTGCTTTAAATATCTTTAACTGCTGTGGTGATACTGGACAGTCTGGAGTGGTCTAAAAGCACTGTAGTGCAAACACGTATTCGAACATAAAATAATTTTCTTCTGGTGTTTTTCTTTCAAAAAGTTTTAACGTGACGTACTGTTTGATTAAAAGCAAGGACCCAGCCATCACCTGTTAGGAAATGAGAGAATTGAGAGACCAACGTTTACCTTCATGTCAATGCTCGAGTATTGGCTATCGCAACCAAACTCAGAATGATAGGGCATCACTCAATGCATCCTGGGAAGGGTGAAAAATCTTCCTTGGCGCCAAATGATAGGTTTACAGGATAGGCTAATTTGAAATTTGCTATGTAAGGAGATTTTGGAAAAAACTTATAACTGGATATCTTTGATGAATTCTTGCATAATGTAAAACGACAGCTAATTAAATATTTTCACTGAAATGTCATTCAAATAATGGAGTAATAACCAGTAAAGAAACCCATCTCCATGAGCTTCTTATCGAATTGTCAACACTGGTTTCTTCTTATTTGATGTCCACTGAAGATATCATAATACGTGGTTGACCTTCATCACAAAATGCCCCAGGATTTTACCTTATAGCATTTTTGCACACTTTACTCTAAGTAACGGGTAATGTGTCTTGGCAGTTAACTGTTTCGAATATTCTTGATTTCACCTCCTCAGACACATTAATTTGAGAACAAATGTGGAAAGCTTTGTAACCAAATGAAATGCTAGTTAAAGATGTTAGGAACAGTTTCAAGTGGTGCCTGGTCTGAATTGTTAGTTGAACCAGATTAATTTTTGGGCTAAATGGCGGTTGTGATTGGAAGCCGCATATTTTTTATAAGAAAAATGGACAGAGAGAAATACAGAAAGAGAGAGACAGAGAGAGACAGACATACCCACACATACATACCCCCCAACGCACACACGAACAAAAATGCAGGGGAGGGCGGCCAAGAAATCCCAATTTCAGACGTCGCCATTGGTTTAACACGTAAAGGCGAAATATTTACGAAAAATTCCGAATTTTTTATGTTGTCAAGGAATATTTTCTTATTCCAAAACTGTTGGAGTTGAAGAATCAACTCCACTGGAAGGGTTATTTCTGATTTTTTTGGTATTAATAACGAACGAGGACGAGGTCGTATGTAGATCATGGGAACACCCATGACCGACCCACATCAAAGCACCCAAATTGGTTTGCGCTCTGTATTGCTGTAATTTCTTTTGACATTTTTGGTGAATTGATATCATGAATGGGGCTTGGTCGCCATAGACCCTCTCAGGGTCTGTGGTATAAACGACTGGTAATGAAGACTACAATCTCTCTGAGTCAACCAAATCGAGTGGTATTTTGAATTTTGTAAATACGTGGACAAGTTGGTTCGTATGAGGGCGTATGGGTGGCCATTGGGGTCAAAACGGTATCAGCGCAGTATTAAAAGGACTGATGTCCAGGGGTCCAGGCAGGGCCCAGTCATCTGATTTTTTAGGATTTTAGTTTTTGATTTGTTTTGTATATACAATGGATGCATCGTGTTGGTGAGTGCGACTGTTGTAAAAACTGCAATTCCAAATAAATAAGTTTGATTTTATGCCAATTGAACCTATTGCGCCCTGAATCCGAAGATAGAGCCGAGACTGTGGGACAGTCTATGGCCGCCAACGCCTGCAAAAATGGGTGACATACAGTCTCTAAGGGAATTTAGATAAGTTCGTCCTTTTGGGAAAATATGTGTCCATAAGGATTCTATGGTAATAAAAAGCAATTGGCAAATCTAACAGGGACAACCTAAGCAGTACACACCCATATATACACAACGCATTGGCGAAGCAAGGTCATAAAATAACAAGAGAGTCCCATGCTCAGGAAGACTCACAGACCAAACTGTTTACTCCCTCTTGTCGCCTTTCTCAATTTCAAATGGAAATTTTGGTAATAAAAGATAATAATGAGCTGAATCAATACTATAACATTTTATTTTCTTAGTTTCCATTAACACCGTTAAAGGCTTATTTTTGTTGTTTTCTAGTTATGATTTTCTTTGTTTCATTCTTTATGTGTCTTTTAATCCCTTTTTGTGCTACACATTTCGGTGAGTGGTGACATTCTTGTTTTACGTTTTTTGCAGTTGTCTGTC
The DNA here is from genome assembly GCA_023653785.1 of Ophioderma brevispina. Taxonomy (NCBI): domain Eukaryota; kingdom Metazoa; phylum Echinodermata; class Ophiuroidea; order Amphilepidida; family Ophiodermatidae; genus Ophioderma; species Ophioderma brevispina. The sequence continues at coordinate 7,764 of JAMKCH010015297.1, read as the reverse complement.
TTTTAGGTTTTTGTGAGGTCTTATTTGTAAACGTTTAGGAAGCACAGATGACGCCCTGCCTTTCTCAAGTCATAGCTAAACTAAGCCATTTGTGCTTAAAATCGGGCCTCTGGTTAAATGTATTAAAGGTGCAATGAGAGATTTTATGGCATCCGTATATTGTCATATGTAGTGATTTTCTTAAGTTAGCTTAGGCACTCAATAGATGTTTTACCTGGTATTTGCATTTGGCTACAGAAATGTCTTAAATTCGATATAAAACATAGGCTGAATTTTGTATTTTGCTCCAATATGAAATTAGAAATGTCACATTTTTGTACCAAGAAATAATTTTCAGACTAATCCTTTAAGATATATATTTTAATAGAAAGCTTGATTGCAATTAAGGCTTGAAATGGCTCGTTGCACCTTTAAAATAAGAGTAGAAAAATATTACCGTATCAATCTTATATTCTGACCTACCACAAGAACATTATACTTCCCGTTTATAGGAAACGAGGAACTTAAAAGAAATCAATCATCAAATGGATGAATTTTAATCTAGGAAATTGAAAGATGACCTAGGTCATATATCTCATCATTATTACACTGCGGTATACGTAAACTATGAGTTCGCTGTTAGGTTACAGTGTAGTTTTACAATAATAATTATTGTGGACTCTACAATATAAAGTTGGTAAGAGAATACTCTGTAGTTGATATGGATTGTCCTATTACATTATAAAAGTGAAAATACAAGAAGACAAATTATAAAAACTACCGGACCATAATGTTTCCAACAGCCTTACATGTTATATTTTAGCCATTGCCGTGCAATTATTTTCTAAATATCGTGTCAAAGAAATGTATATTTTCAAGAGCGTCTTCAAACTGTCACTTGTGTAATGCATATTATACGCGCTGCGCCTACACTCTAAGAAATCAAAGAACCAAAAATGGTTCTAAAGTTGTCCTCTCAGGAGAACCCTAAAAGGTTCTTTAAAGAACAAAAAAAAGTTCCCCAAACGTGATACAGAACCATTTTTGGTTCTGTAAAATTTGTTGGTTCAATTTTGCAAGAACCTTTTATTGAGGTTCAAGACAGAGGTTCTTTATAGAACCTTTAAAAAAGTTCAGGGACATTTGAAGAACCAAAAAAGGTTCTGGATAGAACCAAAAATGGTTCTGTATCATGTTTTAGAACCCTTTTTAGTTCTTTAAAGAACCTTTAAAAGGTTCCTCTGAGAGGACAACTTTAGAACCATTTTTTCTTAGAGTGTACGATGTTTGTGTTGCGCCCACACTTTTTATATTAATCTGCAAAATATGAATCTTGGACAGTTCATGTTGATCAAACTCTAATTGAATTCATAAATCTGGAATGATGCCTATAAGACGTTGGCTGGTAATAAATAATTAGACATGATCGGTGGAGTTATGATTAACAAAATTAATCTCACAGGGCTTCTTCCGTTGATCCGTAAAGGTCACATATAGGTTAGGAACGAAGTCGATTGCAAACTTTTTTTATGGATAACTGCTTGTCACGTGTCATACGCATCCAATATTGGCGAAAATCCTACCCTCTAGTGGCAGAAAAAAAGTAACGTTTCATACTTCTAATTATCGACCATATCATCTATCGCCAATTCTCCCAGCGGACTCGGTTTCACCCGTAACGGGATACTTCAGAGAATACCCTTATAATATACATTTATACCAGGTAGCATTAATATCAAATTTAAGACATAGAAATCTCACCAGTAATAATTTCTACGTATATAACTCTTAAACGAAAATAGAGCACTAAAATAGAGCGCGAAGCATAGAAATCAGAGTAAATCAAATCACGTGTCGGCTTCTGTTTAAATACTGGTCAACGTCCCTGACGTCATTACCGGGTTTGGCTAGTAAAGACGATGTTACTTTCAGGTCATTTACGTTAAGTTAGGGGATATACATCTTGTCAGCTAGTCTTCTAATATCCAATATTAACGCAATAGGCTGGCGGCAAATAAACACACTTTTCATGCCCCATTAACCATATGTATATCCTTTTTAATTTATTTTACTTGTTGGTACATTTGTGTCGTTCTGTTATAGATATTCTACAGATAAGGTATACAGATAAGCTTAAGGTATATACATTTGTAATACATTATATTGTTACCTTAAAATCTTCGTAACCGCAGAAAGCGCTTGTAGCAATAACATCTTCTTATTTTTTTTAACAGGTTGGTAGTACTCAAGTGATAAAATCAACACCTATACCTATCAGGCTTTCTGAGACTTGTGGAGTAAAATACTTGTCCTGCCGTCACTGTAGTTCATGTGCAATTTAGTTATAACGGAGTCTTTGCCAGGCGTAATAATACATAGGGGAAATCGTTCTTGTGTATACCGACTACTTGGGAAGGTACTTGAAATATCTAGCGAAGCATGACGACTTTTTACCTTGACAGTTGAGTTTTTGGGATGGAATGAGTATCTTGATTGATTATTCGGAGTGGCAGTGATTAACTCTGCAATGCTAAGCCCTTAGCAAAGACTTTGATTGCAGGGTCAGAGTAAAGGAGCTCTAATGACTGACAAATTATTTGCATTCATGTCGATGAGCAAAGAATGCTGGATTGAATAGTTCGCAGTGAGATGTTTGAGGATAACCGTAACACAATGCAAAGCATAATGAATATCTGATGTAGCTTCGTGACAATTGGACTTTTAGCTAATATTAACAAACGCTTTACGTAATGTTTCATTGATTCATCTTTATTCATGTTAGAATATTGACGAAGGAATTCAACTTGGTATTGCTTGAAGCCTGTTTTAACGCATAATCTAAGAAACTTGTCTATGTCAGTTGAGTGTACACGTGCCAAGGAAATATATCGACAATCCATCTGGTTCGCAATGATGTAGATGTACTTACTAACCTCAATCATGATGAGTATCTAACGGTATTCGCTGTTTGCCGTTGTGGAATAACTTTTCATTTCTTCCAAATCTTGGATTTACTCGAAAGAGCTTAGCATCTATTGGAATAACAATCTTGGCATTTACCGATTTGGAGTAGCTTTACCTTAAGTGTGCACAAACAAAACTGAGATTTAAGTATAAAAGCAACTGGATTTTCCGAGCTCACATGACATAGGATTAATGTGCATCTACTGACCATCCTGCAAATATGGTAAGTGTTATGTTTCAATTTGCTTAGTTTATTCGCCCACCCCATTGATAAGCATGACAAAGATTAGTATTATATTTCACATATGAAAATTGAAATATGTTTATGATGGACACATTTGCGTGTCGTTCAACCTTTGATGTTCCAATTCAAAATCTCAACACGTCGCTATTTGTCGAGGCAAATACCCCCTTGCCGTGTTTGTTTCTGTCATATTTGTGACACTTTGTGTAACCGAAGAGTATTTATTGATTAAATGTCCTGTAGCATTCAGGGAAATTATTCATGTGCTTACATTGCTAAAATGTATCATGTTTCCCATGAGATACATCCAGGGAGAGAAATGTGCTAATGTAAATGACATGGGCACATAAATGTTTTAATATTACTAATAATATTAGTAATTTCAGGATACATAACAGTAAAGGTTGCACTGCGACGATTGGATTGGATTTGAATACAGTATAAATAAATCGCAAAGAATATCCTTTAACCATTTCAACTCTATATATCTGTAACACATAAGTCAGTGGTTTTTGAGATGGAATCTCAAATGCCATGCGGTCATTTAGAAGCCATCTAAAAATCCACTGACCTAAGACTGGGGTTTGACTAATTTGAACAGATTTTTTCACGGTAATTTCGAATATTTTAATGAAAGTGTGTAATTTTGAAATCTTTGTAAACAATTGAAATCTGTTTCCCTCAGAGCGACTAGAATCGCATGTAGGGCTTAAAGAACGCTGCATTCATGGCTTGGTCAGTTTTCACTGCTTGGTTCACTGCATGTTAAGGGGCGGCTTCAAAACTCAAGCTCCGATTGGCCAGCGGATCATGGCAGTCGAAACAACCGGAGCCGGCAGCAACCAGTGGTTGAGCTAATGAGGCCGCTGTCCTGTAATGGATTTACCGCTCGGATAGTGTTACCGCTTCATGTAGACTTACGTTAAAGCTGCGGCAAACATGTTCTATATGGAATCACATCACACGTTCAGCTCTATCACGCTACTGCAAAATATTACTAAATAAGGTGATTACCCACGTAAAATCTTAGCTTAGCCACATTCGAGTAAATCGTTTACTCCACTTTGACTAAGATTTTACTCAACACATGAGGCTGATCCCCTTATTCTTATGTTTTAGGGTTCACAGATATCACTTCACAAGTGGGCAGGTCTTTTGTAGATGAATTTGAAGAGTTCAGACACTGAAGATGTTTGAAAAGCATGTACAACATCGTGTTTATTTTAGTGCAGTGTCAAAACATAATACATTATTGTGAATATATCCAAACTACATATAGTGCCTATTGCGGACCATAAACTGCAACAAATGTCAATTCCAGTTTGACCGTTTAAGTTTCTTAGAAGATCAATATAGTCTATTTGCAGACATATATTTCTGTTGTGCTTTTGGCATATGTAGCAAAATTAAAAAGAAACGGAACCTATGAAACTGCGAACTATTGAATTATGTGTATCTGATACCAAAACCACTTAACGAAAATATTGTTCCCAGTAGGACAGGGAAAGCGTAGGTCATCCTGTAAGTGAAACTTTTGCACCGGAGAATTTCATCAAGGTATTTGTTTCGTCCGTAAGAGGTTTCATTGCAAGTTTTATTTAATAACTAAGGTTCATAATTCTGATCCAAACAGTTGAACTTACTTGTGTACACTTCTATAACACCTGTTACCTTCAGCAACACTAGCTAGGCTGGAAGTGAACTTCGTACTTAGGTGCGATAAAGGTAACAGGTGTTATACATGTGTACATAAATAAGTGCAACTTTTTAAATCAGAATTATGAACATTGGTATTTGACTGTATTTTAAGACCTTTGTGAATTCTTTTCAAACAATACCACAAGCCTCATTGTTACAAGTAAAGGCAGTCCGTCAACCACAATTTTATTTTTACCTGATACTGCAAGGCACTTTAGTTTATTTGTAATATTGTTACTGTAGCTGGAGGTTTAGGCCATCGTTTTAAATAAATAACCGATAAATGCTCACAGGGAGTGTCCCTTCCACAAGAATAATAATCAAATACAATGCAATTAAGTATATACAATCACTACACTGATTTTAAAGTAAGTTAGTTTAATGTTTACATTAGGTGAATAATCAGATATGGCTTTATTTTATTGACTGCCGGCTTGTGGCAGTCACCTCATGGCCACTCTTCTTTATGCCCCTGGGAAGACGTTTTGGCAGTGTTTTTCAAGCCTGTGCACAGCACTCGCATACCATCATTACCATTGCTAGTGTTGTTTTCCATAGACATTGTTTTTTAAAGATATTAATTGACAGTGCAAGCAGGGCGCGGAATCTCCCGGAAGAAAGAAAACCTTATTTCTTAACGGAGGAAGCACGGAGAAAGAAGAAACTTCTTCGGGAATAAACTGGAGAGAAATTGCAAAAAACAAACAACCAACAACAAACAAAAAAAAGTAAAAAAATTGGAAGCAAATAAGAAAGGTTTATGAACAAACAAACTAAATTACACCATATTCATCCGATTTGCTTCCAATAATCAAGGCAATTTTTAATGACTTTACAGACAACATGTCCTAAAATCTTTGTAGCAATCATGGTCCGAATATGATTTTGCGTTGATAAGCTTGTTTTAACGACTAAATCGAACGTTACAATGATCGTTATTTCGCTATAATAATTTTTGGTCAGGGGCGGGTTTAACAAAATAGATTAATGGAACTACTTTTATAAAATATAAACAACAACAATATGGTAAACACACTAGCCAAGTGTGCACAACAACACACATACAAAGAAAAAGCACCAAAATATTACATAACCACCGAACAAATAACGACACAGACTTCCATATCTGTACACATTTACCAACACAAAAGCAGACCAATAACAACAGCATGTGTCAGACATTATAATCCAAACACACCCAGATCAGGTAACTCAGTTTCGTGATGTAATGCAGTTAAAGCAATATTAGCACATTTTTCAAACATTTGATATTTTTGCACAGCTATGTTGGTAATTGTCCTAGAAAAAAAACTACAACGTGCGAAACGCGGAAATGCCTCAAAAAGGCGTATTTATCATTAAAATGAAGCGATTTTTGTAATTAGAATGGGATCCTAGATTGTACTTAACGGCATAGCTGGGAAATGCTAAGTTTATGTCCGTCCATGATGAAATAGTGCCACCGCAAAAGAAAAATGGACCTCTAACGTGACTGCCTCAACCAATTAAAACAGCTAATAGAGAGGTAGATACGTACAGAGCGTATTTCCCGGCTATTTCATATTGAAAGGCCGTGTCCAGCAGCCGTGAATTATTATCGGGATCCCGAATTAATTATTCTTGTACAAAAATTCCTTCGTTTGAGACACATAAGACATTGTAGAGCTTAACCATTCACAGGTATAGTTTAAAATATGTACAATTAAAAAAAACAAAAAATTACATGATATAGGTGCCAATGTAGATGTTACTTTGAAATGGTTTGCATCATATTTAACTAATAGAGTGCAAAAGATGTGTTTTAAACGTAATTTCAAATCCATTGAAAGTAAATACAGGTGTGCCACAAGGTAGTATTTTTGGTCCCTGTTATTCATTATTTTAGTAACAATTTAAGTAGTGTGATAATAAACATGGTAACATTTTTATGTATGCTGACGCGAACAACATTATCTATAAGTGCAATAGTATTAATGAAAGTTCACAGAAAGAAATTAGAGGCTGATCTTGAGTCTCTATGCAAATGGAGTGAAAATCAGTTAATTTTAAATCATTGACAAAAAAAAAAAAAAAAATGAAGTTATGTTGTGTTGGAAACTCGTGCGAGGACTTAATAATATTAATTATATTATACATGATTTTTTGTTTCAGTACAAAACACTTCACTTGAAATCGTTGACTATTTTAAAGTCTAGGGGTCTATCGACAGTGATGAATTGCATAAACAAGTCATGAGGTAACGAGAAAAGTACTTGGTAAACTCGCATTATTACGGCTCTTAAATTTTATCTTGATTCTGTACTCTTACCACAGTGTATAAGGCAGTGATACAACACATTTTGATTTATTGTGCAATTTAGTATGGTATGGTCGTTACAATGAGATATTAGTAAACTTAATGTTTTGCAAAAAAGGTGTGATCTGTTAATTAGGTGTCAATTCTCTTACCCTCAGAAAATGTTTCACGAGCTTAACTGGCCAAAAGCTTTCTTGTTCTGATCGTCATCAAATATTTGAATGTGTAATGGTTCTTTAAATGTTTGAATGGTCTTGCACCACCCTACATGCAAGTAAATGTAATTTATACGTGATAATCCCGCCTGTAGCACACGACAATCCCACAAGCTGGTCTGTTGCATACCTCCAAGAAAAGGTGGTCGATTTAGAATGTTTCAAACAGGGTTTTAGATATAATGGGGGTAAAAGTATGGAATAATGTAGATCATCTGTTCGATTCTCATCAAAACGTTGGCAATTCCTTTAAGATATGTACAAGCCCTGTAATGGAAAATTAATATAGTATGTATTGTTGCAATCACTTTGACTCCTTTAAATGTGTTATATTAATATTACATTTTGCAATGACTTTTAAAAAGTGT
>JAMKCH010015296.1:0-23740 GCA_023653785.1 Ophioderma brevispina | reverse complement strand
GAGCATCGTCATTGGTCAGTGTATACAGCTTGTACACAGAATTAATATCGGAACTCAAAATGGCGGCATTATCTATTAATATGCAACAATGCTATATTCTCAAAATCGATAAACTTGATAGGGTGATGTCTGTGCAAAAGGTTCGGATATGTCGAGACGAATCATGTGACAGAATATGGGCCCCAGGGGTCACGTGGAAGATATGCAAATGAGGCTAATAATATGCAAACACGCTATAACTCATCAACCAAATAGATATTATGTCAATGTGTTCACAAGAACCACTGGGAAAAGCTCCATTTCTTATGTGCACAATATGGGGTCAAGGTCACAATGGGGTCATCTAGGGGTCAAAGATAAAAGAAGCTTAATTGCCTACATAGCTATGCCCTCTTGTAGGCACAAAAAAGTGAAAATGAAAGGGACAAGGTCCACAACAACAACTCGACATTTGCACTATGACTTCACATACTTAACGGGCCTCTCCTGGAGTTGTCTAGTTTGGTTTTTTTGTTGCTTCTTTGCTTGTTTTTACGCGACTCCATACGTACGTGATTGGGCCTCTCACACGGCATGGGACAAAAGCAACAACAATCAAACCCTGGAAAAAAAAGCAAGATCTTCACTCTAAATTAAAAAGACGATTACCGACAATCCATTTTGAGATTAAGAATCGAATCCATTAGATTTAAACTAACTCAAAATGGTTCGGTCTTCAACCACAATCCTTTTGGATTTAATTTAAATTTGAGATAATTTAGAAGGTAAGCGGAAAAGGGTCTAATCTCACTGGGGTGGATTGAGGTGGGACAAAAGTGGACCGAGTGGTCTTGTATGTGACCCAATTAGTCCCGTTTCTCATCAACCTCATGTCTACTCGTCTCTCTTTGCTCCACCTACCGGTTTGCTGCGAACAAATGAAATGGAGTTTTAAAGAAAGTACATTGTTGAATTGTAATAGTAGTACTTTGTTTCTCAGTACTGTATAGTTTTGTCGGTGTTAGTTTTGGTTTACAATGTTGTTAATATCTGTTATTTTGCACTTGGTGATTTTGCAAATGAAAAACGAATCCGCCTCAAGTTTTTTGATGGCTGGCGCCAGTCCGCTTAACCAACACATGAGCCTCGGGGAGGGGGGGCAATACTCAAGAAGTTTCCCCATTTTTTTACGGCTCCTTCGCTCGCCGGGTAGCCATATTTTTCCCCTTCTTCTCGTCCCTATTTTTTTAGCTTCTCCCGTCCCAATTTTTTTTTTTTAGTTGTCCGGGGGGCATTCTGCCCCCCCCGCTGGTTTACGCCATTGGCTTTTTAGTCCAAACACCCCACTCCTATAGAACCCCAAATACCACATGAAAATTTCAATGGTATCTGCTAATCTGTACTAGTGTGCTGCAGAAACATCAAATACCAAAATAGTTTTCAGAGTGTGGTAATGGTATTTCGACGTTTCTAAGTAAGTACCAAGTTATAGTGCCCTATGCTCAAACCATCAAGATTTATCGTGATCACAGCCATCATGACACTCGGGATTGGGCTTAACATTGATTGTCACTAGTATTAGGCTTGATTTATCAGTAGAATTAGTACGATTTAAACGAGGGTTAAGTTGGGACCACAAACGTTTTTCATTGTAAAAACTCACCAATGTTCGGGATTGGGCTTAACATTGATTGGCAACTATGTACAGCCTGTCTCAAAAAATTGGTACAATCAGAAAAAAAAATGGTTAAATATGAAATTTCAAAATAATCATTCTTCTTGACATAATGTTAAAGAACAAAGACCAGGCTTCCAATGGTGTTTGTTTCATCTCATTTGCTTTTGTCAATACAGAGATATAATCAATTTAGTGCGATATACCAAATCGATTTTGTGCCACTTTTATGCATGGGCAGTTGTTTTTCGCCTCAGCTATGCCATGCTGTCTTGTAGCTCACAAAAAATTGTACTTGACAAAAATAACAAACACAGTTACTTTTGTAAACAAAGGAAGTCTACTTTTATCGACACAAGTTTTAATAGTCAACATAATAGTTCAATTATAAAAATCTTCTTTCCATAAATAACAAACAATACAAATATTTATTGCACTCCAATGAATGGAGCTTTGAATTTGTATCTGTTAAAATCATGAGAAGGAATTAATTTGCCACCAAAATAAACACGCCAAATCCAAAGAAATGTTTTCCAATGGCACTATCTTTGGGCATTTACTAATTGTTGAAGTCAATAAAAATTCGAATTGGAAGCAAAGTATCAAAGTGGTGGTAGGAATTTGCGTTTCAGATACTTTCAAACCATAGACACTCTCTCCTCCAGATTGCTGTTCGCCTGTTGCTCATGGTCTCTCTAAAACAACGTATGTGGATGTTATTCCTTATTTTAAAGCCCATAACTTCCACCATTATGTAACTGTTTTCGTATCTTTTAGAGTTTCTTTCTGGTTTACTCCCTTTTAAAGGATTTCATATCTGTTCAAGTGTGAATAACTTATGTTGAAACTAATTCGTTCACCGTTTTCACTCAACCAGAAAGTGGCACAAACTCGATTTTTGTCTTCCGCAGTAAACTGGAGTTTCTCTCGATTGAAATGAGCAATTGAGATGAAACAAAAAATTCCTGGACAGCTGTCTCTTCTCTTGAAAGTGATATACAAAACAACTTACTTATGTTTGAGATATTATATTGAAAAAAAAACGGTTTTTGATTGTACATTTTTTTTTTGAGACGCTGTATATAGCTTATTTATAGTTAACTCTATCATGACTATCAGTATGTGTGTATAACTTGGTGTAACTAGAGTATACATATCCATGTAACGCCCGGTCTGGCAGGAGATATAGTCCTCCGCACTACCGTCCGCCTATAATGGTGAACAATAGGGCAATCGATTCAGTTGACTCTTTACGCAACATTATGTTCACGTCTTATTCCGTTGTCGTCTATGGAGCCCGGGCTATGAATCCTGCTGGACCATACCGTATCTCCTTTTACACCTGGTCCCCGAGTTATTGAAACACTTGCCCGGTAGGCCTGTATTGAAAAAGAGTAAAAATACCTGTAATCAAATCGAGCATGAAGAAATATCCAGTTACTATCTACTATATGGAATTCAATGGATGCCCATGAAATAGTCATGCTTACATGCGAAATGTTATAGGATGTCTATCGTACATAGAGCTGCGTAGGGAGTCACTATGAGCTAGTAAAATCTCAATCCCTTGGCCAGTTCGTAGCTTTCATTCACCAATCTGTATTTAGAAAATATACCCCTGGTTTTGGGGTATTATATAATGGATACCAAGATACACAAGGTCAGTTCAGTCAGTTCATGTCAAGTACCACCCCCTGAACTGTACCCATTTTTTTTTTTTTTTTTTTTTTTTGGGTGGTGGATGAGCACATTGTAACTCATAGTGAGTATTTTCATATCCCCAATTATCGGGGCACACTTAAAATGTCCTCATTTTGTAGCAAAGCGTAGTCGAAATGGATATCGGCATTGGCATTTCAGTTTAATACACAACATTTATTTCAAGTGTGTTTATTTGTGACGATACTTCTAAATGAAGAGTATGTTTTGTCCCCCACCTCAGGATAAGGGCGACATCGCCACTCTTATTAATAGGACACCTTACTAGAGTGTTATTCTGACCTACTTGTGTAAAGCGTGAGTTCAATTTGATACCGTCTGGTCGAAACCAGACTGGTGATAGCTTTTTTCCAAAAGCGAAAGAAAATGCGAATGTCGGTATACTGTTCATGTAAGTGTTCAACTCGATCAAATTGTCCAAAAAAAGGCTTTCTCTCCTTGAGGTGCCATTTTTACATCTCCGACAAAAGGGGGAGAAGAAAATATTGTCTCGTCAAAAATGAGCGCATAGTACACATGGGAGACCCTGTTGGAATGTAAAAGTTATTGCTCACCCAAGCCCTGTAAATATAATCTGGGAATGTACAAGCTCTTGATCAGTCGTACAGTCCATCAGCGGGTATTTTTCAAGAAGTAAAACTCGAAATCCGACTTTTCTTACGACCGAGCGGGTTATGCATATGGAGAACTTCATGATATAAAATATTGAATCCGATCAGAGTAAAACTTTAGAATAATGCATTGCTAAAAGACAATCTCTAAGACGGAGAGAAGTATGGATAACTCTTCTTTCTTATACGTCTGGTATATCTCGTTATATTTTAATACGAACACGATGTACTTGAGGGGTCTTTGACCTAAAAGACCTGTGCTGGAAAACCTACATTTAGAGATAGCTTAGAATTCTATGTGATTTCCATGTTCATGATTGTATTCATGAATGTTTTGATCATGAGTATTGAAGAGAAAGTCCCGGCAGATGTATTGGCGTTTTAGCTGTCTTTTAGATGGTCTTAAGCTCACATGCACTGCAAAGATTACAGTTAAGAAAGCTGAACAACCAACCTGAAGGAATCCGGGGAGGGAAATCGGAAGCAGTTCGAAACTTTAGTGACAAATGACTTATTTATTTAGATATTGCCCGAAAATGAGATCATCTATAATAAATATTCGTGTTTAATTTCGTGTTCTGAGATAAATTGAAAAATAGCCATATGAAGAACATTCATTCCGTACTTTTGCCTTTGAAAAGTTGATTTCTTATACTTTGAAGATAATTTATATTATTTGTTTTCTATGAAGTAAGGAAAGCTGCACTAATTTTAATCATATAGATGTGTTTAGGCAATCATATATTATATTATTATTATTATTATCAATTTGTTGCTGATGGCTTCCACGTTAAATAAGCTTAGTTTACAAAATAGGACCGATATTTTCTGTTATACATTATTAAAATGTCATAATGTATATATTTTTATAGAGATAGATTAAAATGTTGAGACACAAGTACATGACTCTTGTGTCCTTGTGAAGTGTTCGCTTATTAGCATTCTAATTTGGTGGACAGCCTTGAGTTGTCTTAATAAATCATAATTGTCTATAGTTACGTAACCATGATAACAGCGGGCTTACAATAATATTGATTAATAACTCCCAGAGCTGCGAATTAGTAGCATTAATATGCCATTGACAGCTTGTCGTAGCTATGCTATAATCGCTTTATTCCGTAAAGCATATTTAGGATTAGAACAAATCTTCAAACAGATCGTTCTTCGCTCCTGTAATGGATAAGGATATTAGTTTTTGGTGCAGTTACCACTGGTTCGAATCTCACTGCAGTAATACATTTAGGTGACATCCAATGTTAAGAGGGAATAGGGATTGAACCTGGACTGATTTGCGTGAGTGCATTTGTTGAGAACATTTAAAAAAACACAATATTTTAATTTTTTTTGTCTTTATCCTCTTTCGTTTTCAAAATGGTTTTCCTATTTATAATCAGTAGAACGTTTTCGCGGGCCGCCAACTATAGCTGGCAGGACCACTTAGCAAAGCGTTGTGCGTGTGTATGTGTGTGTGTGTCACTAAGATGTTATTTTTTTTAAATTGACCTCAATTGAAAAGTTAAATTGGAACCAAACTTGTGTCATAGGTGAACCATGGGATTCTTCATATGTTGATGAGGTCAAAGTCATGTGCCAAGATGAAAGGTCATGTGAGGTCAGTTGAGAAATAGGGTAAAATGTAAAATTGACCTACATTGAAAAGGTTGAAGTTCAAACTTGGGTCATAGGTGCAATATGGGATCCCTCATTTGTTGATGGGGTCAAAGGTCATGTGACAAGGTCATAGGTCATGTTAGGTCAAGTTGTAAGATAGACTGGGCGGCCTGCAGCTTATAGTTTTTGAATATATCGAGCGCGAAAGCCGAGAACCGCGAAATACTAGTTGAATTTTAAATTTCATTGGCATTGGCCAATTGTCTTTGTGTTGTGTTTGGTTACCATGTAGTTTAAAATCAGGAGGACGAATATAGTCGGGGTATTCATATTTTGCCCTTCGTCTTGGGGTGGCATATTTTGCCCTAAGTCATAAGCAAATGAAAAACAATCCGCTTTCGTGATTGGCGCGCAGGAGTGTATACATGTAGTTGAACTCTTTCGTCCACCATATACCACAAAAATGGCATGGTATCTTATGATAAGCATGTGTGCTGCAGAAACTCAGAATACCACAAAATACCATAATGGTAGCAGAGTGTGGTATTTTGACGTGTTCCAAGTATAAGTTCCAAGTTAATTGTGTTGCATGCTCAAACCATTCACCATGATCACAGTCCTCGTAACATACTGGTAGGGCCTTAGAATCAGCTGACAACTTTGTATGAAGGCTTGACCTTCTTTTCCAGTAGAAAATTTACGCAAATTACGCTTCAAACGATGGTTATCCATAGATTAATTTGGACCACATTTTTTTTAATCGTAAAAACTCGCCCATGTTCTGAGAGCAAGGAATTATAATAGATAACTTCATACAGAGAGCAAACAAATCGACATATACGGTATTTTTGAGTCATGTAGATTTACGCTCGGGCCCCCGAGTTATTGAAATGCTTGCCGGTAGGCCTTTATTGATAAAGAGTAAGTATACCTGTAATTAAATCAAGCATATAGAAATTCAGTTATTATGTACTATATTGACATTCAGTGGATGCACATGAAATAGTCTTGTTGACATGCGAAATGCTTAAAGGATGTCTGTCGTAGATAGAGCGAAGCAAGGAGTATTTTCATATCCCCAGTAATCGGAGCACACTTAAATTGTCCTTATTTAGTAGCAAAGCGTAGTGGGAAATGGATATCGGCGTTGGGGTGCCATTTTAATACACAACATTTGTTTCAAGTGTGTTTATTTGTGACGATACTTCCTTCCAAAGGAAGAGTATGTATTGTCCCCACCTCATGATAAGGGCGACATCGCCACTCTTATTAATAGGACACCTTACTCGAGTGTTATTCTGACCTACTTGTGTAAAGCGTGAATTCAATTTGATACCGTCTGGTTGAAAGTAGGGGTAAACCAGACTGGTGCGATCTTGTTTTTGAAAAGCGAAAGAAAAACGCGAATGTCGGTACAGTTCATTTAAGTGTTCAAGTTGATTAAATAGTCCAGAAAGGTCTTTCTCTCCTTGAGGCACCATTTATTTTACTGTCCGACACAGGGATCCTAAATAAATCGGGATAGGACACTCGATGAACGAAGTGGATGCATACTGCACACTGATCTGCATGAAATCCGTTACTTATGGATCACCGGTCGTACGTGGAGCTGTTCCGCTACGCATTCCCGATTACGTCATACTGCATAAATAATTAGGTTACTTATCGTACATGGTGGCGCTATTACTATGGCAATAATATTAATCCTGAAAAGAAAAGCTAAAAATTTTATTTTTTAACATGTTGAAAGTAATTTTTTTCTAAATGTATTAAAGAAGGCCATCAAAATTTAGGGTTGGGATTTATTCCGTTTTATTTAAAATTACGATATAGGCCTATATTATGCATTTACACTCTCCGTTAAGGTGGTATTAGATAATTTTTCAACCGGCGATGATTAAACATTTTTGGCTTTTCTTTTCAAGATTCATCTCACTGCATTACTATGCCATTACTATCTAATCGTCCTATGGGTAGTTGGTACAAAGTGTCAACCCTCACCCGCCTGTCCGACAAAAGGAGGAGAATAACATATTGTAAAAAAGAAATGAGCGCATAGTACATGTGAGGGCCCTTGTCTTATAATTTCAATTTCAAAAGTATTGCTCACCCAAGACGACCTAACTATAATATGGGAATGGATAAGCTCCAGATCAGTCTAACAGTTACTCTGCGAGTAAAAATCGTATTGCTGAATTTTCTTACTACACACTGGTAATGCATATGGAGAAGTGCATGATATAATCTATTTATTCTGATCAGAATGAAACTTTAGAATAATTCATTGCTAAAGCCAATCTTTAAGACGGACAAAAATATGGATAGCCCTTCTTTCTGATACGTTAGGTAGATAAAAGAGCCACCAAATTCTAAAAAAAAAAGTAACAAAAAGAGCCATATAGAGTTGGTAAATGTAAAGGAAGCACACCTGTGCGTCTGCTCCATTGGCAAAGTCGGTCCCATTTCTTCTTTCCTTGCTCTCCATGTTAGACCACATTGTTAGTGTGAATATGTATTTTCTATTGGATTGTTGGGAATCGCATTGTTTTCATTCATTTGGAAACAATTGTTGCATTCCTTTGTATTTTGATCTTCGTCACAGACCAACATTTCTTTAAGCCTTTCTGTGGAAAATGCCAATTGTGGCGACTCCGAACTTTAAGGCATCATTGTGACGCCATACTAGGTATGTTGGTACTTATTTTTTGTATCGATGGAAGGAGGACCATAGCTATCCACTGGTATCAAACTCATAAGCATCGGGTGTTTTATAATAAATTTTCGAGGGTGGTACCCCACCCCACCCCCCTGGTAAACCATGTTACAAAAAAGGCTTGGCAAGACGAGGGTTGTTATTTTTAACACGAATGCGATATACTTGAGGGGTCTTTGACCTACAAAACCTGTGCTGGAAATCCTACAATGTAGATCTAGAGGACGCTTGGAATTCTGTGTGATTGAAGTTTATATCCATGTTCATGATGTATTAATGTTTTGATCATGAGTATTGAAAAGAAAGCCTCGGCAGAGGTATTGGTGTTTTAGCTGTCTTTCAGCTGTTCATCAGCTCACATGCACTGCAAAGAGTACAGTAAAGAAAGCTGTACAACCAACTCGAAGCAATCTCTAGGGAAAATCTGAAGCATCTTGAAACTTTACCAGAAAAACATCGTTTTATTGCAAAATTGCCCGAAATGAGATTATCAGTAATATACATTAGTCTTTAATTTTGTATTTCGAGGTAAATTTTAAAAGGGTCATAAGAGGAATATTCATTCCATACAAGTTATAAATAAGACCAAATTATTTTATTACGTCAATTTTATAGTTAATTTAATTTAATTTATGATATTATTTGTGAAACTAAGTAAACCACTGGTAAACATTTAATTATATAGAAGGTTTTTTAGCCATTCCTAACATTGGTTGCTGAAGGCTTCTACGTTAAATGAATTTGTTTACGAAAATCGGTGGAATATTTTAGGTTAAAAGCCACAACTCAGTCATTTTTTTTTTCCAAATTCAAATCCCACATATTGTCTCGAATTGTTAGTGCTTAGGGTCCTAATCAACAGCTGTTTACTGGTTCTTTTCTTGTTAAAAACAAACACTGAAGCATTTAAAGTGGTCTTGAAGATGCCATTTTAGGAACTGTGTTTGTTGGCTAATAAAAGTCGAATCCGACTTTTTAGCCAGCAATGCAGAACCATTCGTAATTTTCTTGAATATACGGCGTGTTTAAGCCAAGCTTTACTACAACCATTTCAGTACAAATGGTGACAAAAAAAAACAACATGATGAAAATAGGGGGGCCACGATTTGTTACTTTATATTTTGAAGAAGTGGCTGATAGTGGTTTTAAAGCACTAATGGCACATTTTTTTGAAGAGCGTCCTCCAATTTTCAAAAAGTTGATATTTTTGGCACAGTTCGTTGGGTAATTGTCTAGGAAACTATAATCGAAGAGAAATGCTAAGAAAATGCGTATTTATCATCATAAATAAAGGCGATTTTGTCATTTAAAATTGGGATCGCCCAGATTGGACTTAACGGCGAGCGCTGAAAATGGCTACGATTATGTCCATGCATGATGAAATAGTGCCACCCCGCTCGAGAAGATACCTCTAACCTTGGACTTGCCTGAACCAATAAAACAACGAATGGATGAGCGTAGACACGTACTTGCCGCAATTTTTTCCCCCGGCTATTTCAACATGGGAAGGCGTTTCCCAGCAGCCGTTGATTATTATCGGATCCCCGTAATAACAATTCTAATACAAAATTTCCTTCGTTTGTGGGACAGACAGACATTTTCCGAGCTTAACAGTAATGGTTTACTAGCCAGTTACCAATGGGCACCCCTGTAAAAATCTCAATTTTTTTGAAAATTTGGGGCGCACTTCTTCAAAATAATGTGCTAATATAATATTGCTTTAAGAAAGTGCCACTATTTTAAATATGGCTAGATTAAAATGTTTAGGCATTTTAGCCTATGGCTTTGTACCCCCTTACAAATTAGTGGTTACTAATTACAATGCTATAATACCTTAAGTGGACCAAGGGTTTTCACTTCCCTTTGGGTTGCCCAATGGGGGGGGGGGGTTCCCTGGGACCCCCCCCCCTAAGGAAACCACTTTCCCGAGGACAATTTTGCACGAATTTATAACACTGTGAAGGGTCATAAGACAACCCCAAATCAGCAAGACAAAAAATGAAATTTGTTTAATTTTGCTAACAAATTCAGGGGAGGGGCAAACATTGTTTTCAAAACCGGCGAAAATTGGGAAAAAAGACGGTAAATTCAAATGGACCTGCGCTTACACCAACATTTTGAAAAGAAAACTTATTTAATGGTTGATATCTATTCTAGAAGAGACCCAAATTATCATATAGTAACACGAAACTAGCAGTGTTTATTTTTTTTTTAGGGAATCCTGTATTTTTTAACGGGTGTTTCAAAATACAGTCATTTTCCCATAGAGTTTGTACATAACGGTTGGGCAACATCCATAGAAATTGTTTTCATCACATAAAGGGTTAATTTTTTTTAATGTTACTAAATAATTGGTTTAGGCCTACGTCATACATTATGGTGTTCACTTATATCAGCAAAAACATTTGCTTTTGGTTCTTGGTTTCTATTCCTATTTTTAAAATATTCTGAAACTGACTCCGTTAGTGCCCAAGGGGGGGGGGTTCCCATTGGACCCCCCCACTAATTTAACTCATTAACGCTTGGCCGATTTAATATTTTGTGGTATGAAAAGAGGCGCATTTAAAAGAAAAGCAGACAATTACAAAAATGTTACGGTCGGCGCAAAAATCCTACGCGTAAAGCGGCCAGCGCGAAAACAAATTTTGGGGTCCCTTAAGGAACCCCCCCCCCCCCTTGGTCACTTAAAAAGGTTTTAATAAAAGCATAATTGTGTAAGGGGTTTACCTAACACAGGCACAGCGCCTTTTATTCCATATCGGTAATATCGCTAATTAGCTAGAAATTATTTGTGACAGCTTTTCAATTCTATTATCGCTTATTCCGTATATCTTATGTAGATCAAGTCTTATACCAGATAGTTTCTCGTTCGTGTTGTGGATAAGATTAGAATTTGTAAGTGCGATATCACTGGTTTTCGAATCCCAACCACATCTTTTTGATCAATAATTGCAATATCTTTTAATATAAATAATCAACGATATGAACCAAAGAGTGTAAGATACGGTGGTCAAATACATGAGGTATTGAATACTTTACGTCCTTCATACTGGGAAAAATGTGTCGTAACTAGGGTTTGACAAGCGAAAAACCTTCCTTAATCTTTATACACGCAGATCGTAAGAGGGCTCTAAAGCCTGCTGGCCCTCAAACGCAGAGCCTGGCTGAGGCGTGAGCAACCGAAAGGAATTTGTGAGAGTCGATGAGCCAATGGTTTTCAATCATATTTTTTCTTAAATTTTACTATTTTTTTGAAATAATTCTTGCTTTGTTTTTCCCCCCCTCCACGATCTGAGTCTTCAATCGACTGACCCTTTGAACCCTTGTTCCTTTGAAGTTTGTTTCCATTATACAGTCGTAAAATGTTTTATGACGAACAAGATCGCATATATATAGCTAGGTAATCTACGCGAAGCTAGGTGATTTTTTCATAATGTTCGTTGTCTTCTACCAGTATATTATGACAATCTAGACGTATTAGGAATGGTATCCTATTCCCAAGATCAGATCGTGTTGCATGCAAATGGATGTGACCAATTTATTTAGTTGTTTTCGTCGGGGATCCCATACCAATTTGGAAGATTGATACGGGACATATTAATTGATATCATGTATAAGTTCGCATTTTGTCTGAGTGACTCTCTTCACTGATTTAAAATGCCCAAGGCGTTATAAGGCTAGGCCTATATATTTTTTGTCGTCGAGCGTTGAAAATAACTATTTGCACGCACTTTACAGTATAATAAGTGCCTCCGCGTGTTTCATTGTCTTAACAGTGCTGTGCACACTTTTCTGAACTACATTATGAATGTACTACTAAATTTTTATTGCTTGCCTTTATTATAGCAAATATCTAATCAAATGAATGAATTTATTAGACATTAGAAGTTTGACGGCTTTCTACAGGCTTAGTGATATGAAGGTTAATAAAATAGATAAATAAAAAATTGTCTGTCATGAACTACCTTTGAATAATTAAAAAACTGCAAGTCTATGTAGACTAAGTATATTCGTATAAACAGTGGCATATCTAGGATTTTGATACTGGGGCCAGTGTCGCATTTGAACCGACAGAAAACGTGTGGGTTGGGGGGGGGTTGTATGCTTTAAATCTCGTCATGAGGGCTAATTCTTGGCATCGTTTTGGACAATTTACTTGTCGCACGCTGACCATTGAACTTTAAACCGATAGTTTGACGGCAATTCGGCCTGTAAGCGCCGTGACCTGAATTCTCTAAGTGAACCGACGGGCTCATCTAAACCTACAAAATCAAATGTGGAAGGGCATGCCCCACCCCTCCCCGCCTACGCCACTGGATATAAACGTCCGTTACTGCAATCACTTGCAGTGTGCTCTCATTTAGTGCAACGCAATGCAGTTTTAAATTGGCGATGCATCAAGATGCAGTAGAGTGCAGTTCACCAATGTTGAAAGTTCTAACTGCAATCCTTCGCAAGTTTACTGTACCGTACTGCAACCCGTGACTTGCAGTGACCTTGGTTGAACTGCAGTTCCTCCTTACTCTACTGCACTCCATGCAAAGTAAAGACCTTAAGCAGATTTCAACAATAAGGTATGCAAACATAAATGTCCGTTCATTGCAGTACAGCACTGTAATGTAGCTTATAGGTTCATTCTTACTTCACTGCGTCTGCATGAGTTGCGTTGGCCGAGCAGCAGTCTCTACTGCAAATACTGCATCGCGATAACGCAATTGAGTTCCATTTCATTTTAACTGGTTATAGTGAGTTGGGTTGAGTTGTGTCAGAAAGTGATCGATATATAGGCAACGCAATGCACAGTGTAGCGAGGTATCAACGGACCTTATTAAAAATGTTACTGCAATTGCAGTATATGCCCTCATTTACTACAGAACGCAATGTAGTACTGCAACAAAGTTAAAATGATCTTAACTGGTGCAGTAGGGTGCAGTACGTCAAGTTTGAAATGTTTTATTGTAATCCTTCGCTAGTTTACTGCAACGTAATGTAACCTGCAGTAACCTAGGTTGACCTGCAGTAAATAGATTTTTCTTCCATCTCTTGATGTCAAATGACATTTGTCGTGGTGTCAAATCGCATTTGCCGTGGTTAACGGTTGTTTCTGGTCAATTTGATGGTATAATACCATTCCGTGTCGGATATGTATGCTTTGCCTGTTTGGCAGAATCGTTACTTTCGATTATTTAATATGAACGTTTTAATTTTTCCGGAACTTCCTTTAAAAGAGACTGCCGTGTGGTCTGCAGTATATAGCCTGTAGTATTATAGTGTTGTTGTTATTATGTTGAAGCATGTCGGCAAGACGATCTAAGGCGACAGGTCTGTACACCTCTAAGCAAAGTAAAGTACGCTGATTACTAACAAGCTAAGTGAGATGGAAGCTTCTGAGGAACTCCACGTGTCCACTCCAACCAAATGATGAATTGATTATTCACATTGCCTAGGATAATAATAACTCGCTAACCAATTCATGTAATGTCATGTAGAAGACACCAGTTCCACAACCATCATGGTATTTTCTCGATCCTTGTAGGCGTATACTGAAGTATGGCGCTGAGGTGAAGTTTTCTGATATTACATGTAGATTATTAATAATTACGACTGCAGTGCTTTGGACATTAGAGACGTTGGTAATTTTTACCCTGTAGTACAACCCAATTGCAAATGTGGGGAAAGGCCTCCCTCATCATTAGTAGTTAGATGTATATTTCTCTCACGTTTATTGACACTTTGTACGTAAGATTTACTCTTTCGAGAGTTTGTAGAAAAAGCTCCTAGGAATTACGCCCAGGTATTCTATTCACTGTCTGCAGTGGCGTAGCTTAGGTCGGCGTAAGTGGTGGCGGCCTAAAAACAACATATTTTGCCATTGGTTTAACAAGTTAAAAAGGCGAAATCGGACAGGAAAATTTCGGCTTTTTTGGGAAATACAAATTTACTTCTTAGACTTTAAGATGTTGATGTTTGTTGTGGGGTTGTTGTTGATTTGTTGTCGTGGTTTGTTGTTTGTTGTTTCTACAAAAATGTCCCTACCCTACCGTGATGTAAATTAAGAGAACATTTTGATAAAAAAACTTAAATCGGGAAAGCTTGATAGGACTTAACGTGCAGGAAGAATATAAATATTGAGAATCGTCTGTTTGTAGCAAATTGTATATTCTATAACGATGAGGATGTGTACATGCTTAAAGGCCATACCGTTGTCATAAAATCGTAGAATAAGTGTTTTAGTCAGATACCTTATAATCCGAAAAGGACGTACCTCTAAGAGATAGTCCATGGCTGGAGGCATATAAAATTCGTTTAGTAGGAACCTACCCATTTCCTTATTGTGCACAGTGTATTATAAAAGCATAGAGGCCTTTCTATAGTCTTCAATGTATTAATTCCATGTATAGAGCTCGCTCTCGCAACATTATTCCGTAACTACTAAAGAGGCCTTACCCTTTTCTCAATGTTTTTAATAGACTCGGCTCGACAATCACACGGAATTTAAAAAAAAACACGGATTCTTAGCAGCTTAGCTTGTCTACCAACCCTTTTGATTGACTACGAGTTATGTACTAATAACATTATATTCGGGCTTTCTTCGAATTCAACTGGCAAAAGAATAAACTATGCAGCATGAAGTGCGAAATCACCTGGCGCTGTGAACTCGGGAAGTATACATTTTGTCGCGATCCTCATGATGGTATTAATTTCATTTTGAGCTATTTGAAAGCTAGCCAACTCCTATGACGTCGTATTTGGAATATTTTGAAGGAATTTTTTTTTTTTTGTCGAATAAGCTTATTTGGTTATCCGACTTGCAACCAAATGTGCATATTTTACCATGAAACTCTTACATGGGGCATCAGACACTTAATCAAAGAGGTGATGAGATGTTTCATGCAAGTCCTCATCATGGGAACCCTCGCAACTTTCAATAATCAGTTTCTCTACAATGCGACCAAAAAAGCACATTGTTGTCGCAAGGATACTGTTTTATCAAGCCCTGAATTGCTGAGGTTGCCTAACACCTGTGATTCCTAGGAGCTAAAGACACTGCGAGCTGCCATATTGTCGTCTCCCTCGACAAAGTTCGGCGACATTTATGTTAGTGTAAATGCGCAACTTTACCTGATATGTTTTTGGGTATCATGGAATGATATTTAGTAACCCTTAGGATCAGTTGTTCTCAGTTGCTGAGTACAATACGGTTACGGACATGTGCTCGAGAAAATAGACTATACATGAATATGTTTAGAAGGGCAAATAGTTAATATTAAGTTTTGGGTGATACATCATTTCCGCAACGAGACCTGAATGTTTATTTTGGTGGGGATTGATTAAGGCAGCCAATGTAACGGGAGTAGTGAAATAAGTTGAAATGTATGAAAATATTGTGTTCCTCTTCAATCTTGTTCACAATGATTACACAGGATCTTATGTCCTCGAAAATATACATACACATACTCTTCATACTCGAATAACTCTAGTGTTTCGAACCAATAGTAGGGTATAGTGTTCTTTCCCACCATGCAATTCTCTTCCAATAATAATTCTTGGCAACTTGTGTGTCAAAGGAATTAATACAGGGTTCCAGAAAGAATTACACCCTACATTGGTGACTCATATTAACTTCAAAAGTGAGTACCACATTGGAAAAATTTAAAAAGAATCTTAACTCTTAAACCACAATTAGTTTTCAATATTTTAATGTAACAATACTCGATTCGGTTCAGTCAGTTTATGAAAGAAAGAAGCGAGTGTAACACATGTCAATGTCGGACACTGCCAAGGTTTTTGTGTACTAAAGTGATTCCGACCGAACAGGCGAGAAATAGTCAATGCTTCGTCTGCATTGTCTTTTTTCATTTTATTCTTTGAAACAAAATAAGGTAATAAATTAATATTTTGCACCAGTTCAACCTCACATTGTACTTGCATTACAAAAAGAAATTTACATCTTTTCTTTTTCCACATTAAAATTTTAAGAAAAATGAAGAAATGTCACCGACATCTTCAGCTTTTGACAAATTAATATTAATACCATGGGCTGTCGCCAATCCAGGCAAATTCCCTTTTTCATTTAATTTAAATTGTCATATCATAGGCAGCTTTCTAGAAAGTTATGCTTTAAATTAATATTGAAATGAAGTAAAGTTCAACTAGTTGTGCATTAAAAATCTAAGAACCGGTTTTTTCAACCACCCAATGCTCACCTTTTTCTGTTTGCTAAGAATTGATTTAGATGTGTAGATTTTCCGTTTTGATAAAATTATTTCAAGATTTGTATATCCAGCAGGCCAACAAATGCAAAGTAAACTTAAATGTAAAAATCAGTCGAACAAATCAACTCTTCAAGTTCATAAAGGAATATAATGTTTATACCCCTGTAGATCTGCCTTCTACTTGACGTCCATTGAGACGTATGCAGCGTTGAGCCCTCTCTGCCATGTGATAAACAGCACAACGTACTATCCTGGTTCTGCGCAATACTAGCGCCTCGTTCTGGATTCTCTGCCGCAGTTCTTTAATTGTTCTTGGAGACGTTGGAGGAGTCGAATAAACTCTTTCCTTGCAATACCCCCCCCCCCCCAGCAGAAGTCACACGGCGTTAAGTCAGGTGAACGCGAGGCTACTCAATGCCATGTCCTATACCGATCGGAAAACTGGCAGAAGTCGGTTCCTGACAAGATTTGTCCTATGTGCAGGAGCCCCGTCTTGGAACCACTTGTTGGATTTTTGTTATAATTGTCACGGTAATTGTTTATTACCATAATAAAACAAACAAAATCGCATTGAACTCTCAAAATATTAAACAAGGCCGGTTCTTTGGGGAATCAAAAGACGACAGCTTGAACAGATAACACGAGTAATCAGCGGTAGTTAACATCAAATCTGCATTATTGTGAGCAAACTTGGAAGGAAATGTCCAATGACATGTGTTGCATAATCGCTTATTTCTTCAAAACTACTGAACCGAATCTAGTGATGTTTACATTAAATTTTAAAAAGTAATTGTGGTTTAAAATTCTTTTTAAATTTCTCAAATGTGATGCATACTTTTAAAGTTATGGTCGCCTATAGTTAGGGTGTAATTCTTTCTGAGACACCCTGTAGTGACAAAAGTATCTAAATGGACAGAACCCACCCGCATATTAAGCTATATCCTATGTTTCAAACGCAATTTGCTGCGTGTTCAGTACCAAGAAAGAAAACCACTGCAAAAAGAAAGCCATTTGCATTCGTTATGCTACGTTTACAATCTTACGAGGGCAGTGCAGGGTTAGTTACGCGCCTGACACCAAACGATGACGGACGTGTTTTCCTAAATTAAGAGGGAGGATTTTTCTATTTTTGGATTGTAACTAAAAGAGCACGCAACCACGTTTAGTTGTAGTGCTTGATAACCACCAATTCCAGAGTCTCCTGGACTTCGTTTTTTGCGTGGCCACAACCGTCTGTCTTCCATCTGAGTTGTTTGTTGGTCGTGATACTATGGACATCTTATGGAAAGCTTTGGGGTTTCTGCGAAGCCAAATTGCATAGCTCCCTCTCAGGGCTGTCTTTTCTGATTATGTCAGTATCATATCCACTCTTCATTTCCATAATAACTGCATACCATCTTAGCTTCCTTTTTGGTATTTTGGCAGGAACGTGCTTCGCCTTCCTATTTCAATTAGGAAATAGTGAAGTTGTCCATGCGCGGTTCTTACATTCGGCTACGTGTTCACTTTTATTTCTTTCTTATTGGTTAGGTTCTGCTCAATAGGCATCAGCAGTTCCAAAAGGTATAACTATCTCGGCATGCTCCGGGTAAACAATTACATCTGCTTGTTTCATAGTCTCTCGAATTTATGGAGGAAAGAGTATCTGGTTGACGAGTTCGTCATCCATGAAACTCCCATGCAGTCATTGGTTTGACTCAGAATCTGCAATTTTGTTGCACATAGTAGTAGTGGAGGGTTTTTTCCATTTGTTTTTTCCTCTTTGGATTGGAATCTTCTGGTTGGAACCATTTCCCTGTTGGTGGCATGTATTACACTTCCGCTTCTTCGATGATAGGAAGCGGTTTCTAGTTATACCTTCGTCCACTTTAAAAGACAAAGGAAGTGCTTGCAGCCACTCAAGATTTGAAACGGGATGCAGCTGACATAAACCTTGACTGGTCTTTCCCCAGAGCTTGAGTTATTTGACTGGAGATGGGAGAGTGTCTTGGATGGAGTTTATGTGGAATGCTAGTACAGGAGACCAAAGATAAAGATACAAAACTTGATTCCAATATGCACCTAATTGCATAACATGTCACATGTAGTTCAGTTTGTTGAGCTGCACAAGCGTATAGGTGGATGAGCAAAGCCGCCTCATCAACATCTTTGGCAAGATTTGTATTATGGGTTTTCGTGTGTTCCCGGTGCTTCATATCTTTGGTAAGCCTTTGGTCTAGTTATACCCTATCCAGCTCTATCTTTCTGTCCTCTACACATTTCATTGATGATTAGGTGCCTTTCTTTCTGTTCTGTTTGTGGGGGCCGGGTTAGCGCAGTTGGCCTTCCAGCGCTTCACACCACTGTGGTCCCAGGTTCGACCCTCGGTCGAGCCTGCGATTTCATAGTGGTTTGGTTTCCAGTTCATACTCTGCCTTGCAGGTTTTCTCTGGGTACTTCGTGTATAATGATGTAAACCATCTTCATGACAATTTATAACACCATAATGTTCATGTGTCGTTTATACCTCATCATCACCTGTTTCTCTGACACCATCATTCCACCATGCAAGGAGCTGCTTCTCTAACGACTTGCCGGTAGAATTAAGGGGGTTCCATCTTTGGAATACTTGTTGAGATTATTTTTTGTCAACTACATGAATTTTACTGACGTAGACATTAAAATACAAAGGACAATAAATGGAACGGATTTAGAAATTAAAAATATTACTCTCAAATACTACAAATTCATGTGACGGTTTTTTTTTCTCAAAACGGCTCTTGATTGGGAAAACACGCCACCCCGTAGTTGCATTGAAATTGCGGTGTGCGCCTTCCTATTCACGCATGTTTTTTTGAGAATGTCGTAACAAGTGCAAGCTAACCAATGGTTCAGTTCGTGATTTAAAAGCACGTGGTCGGCGGCTGGATCCAAATTTACTTGTTGGTGCTTTAATTTGTTACTATGCATGTACACTTGCCTGTTGCGTCCTATTTGCTCATATGTTTTACAATTTAGAGAAACTACCTGTAACTTTTAACGGTTGGTTGATCATGAGGCAAGACCCTTTTGCGGTAAATGGAAAAAATTCTTTCCATAGGTGTCGTTCATTAAATTTGGTAGCATACACCCGCCTTCAGTGCCTCGTGTCAAAGTAAGCTCGTCTTGCATAATTCATAAAACTGGGATTTTGTTAGGTAGAGAATTTGACGCTGATATTGGAGCGATAATTAGCATGCTTTAACTAGAAATTGTGATTGCCACCTTCGGACATCGTCACCTTATGCATAAATGATAAAGCAATAGGTCTTTTCAAATGTTGCTCAGTAGTGCGACATGACCCAGTGGGTAGAGATAATCTAATAATTCGCCATTTGAGGGATAACCTGGTGGGATGTGGTTGATATCTTGACGGCTTCACTGAAAGATAATGAAGTGACAAGAATATTGATCAATTATCGCGTGATGTGGAGAAGTATGGTCATATTTGATACACTTGGGGGTAGGTGACCCAATTTGTCTATCACTCTGCCAGGCGGAACAAAAACGATTATATATGTTATAAGGAGGGAAGTAACCGCCAAATCAGTAAAGAATTGAGAAGTTTCGAATGTGTGTAACATAGACGGGGGGGGGGGGGGTATATTGATCTTATATAATTCTTCTAACCGTGGAGGAACGTGTTATAGTTAGAACATCTTTTCCTGACCAATACAAGCATCACCGACTAAAGAAATGTTTAGTGATTCATCAGACTACCGGTTCTAAGTGGCTCAACTGTTTAGAGTCGGAACGGACTTGCCAAGAAGCGTGTCTGATGGCCCTGCACTTCCCAACACTGCAAGGTTTTAAATCCCTACACAGAGACCCACACTCTCATGAGTAACTACCATTGGTGTGTTCATGATCATCGGCACACACTAGCCCATTGGGTGTGCTTTTCATGCAACGCTTACGTTATGCATCTGGCTTGGTCGAAAGGCTAGCGTCGGCGGACGTCTGTCGATGAAATATGAACCCACTAAATACCTCCAGCCTATCTAGATTGTTTCGAGCACATTTTGGTCGCTTCTGAGTGATTAATTAAGTCCAGTAATAACAATAATCCTTATTATGATCAAGAGCTTTTACAACCTGCCACATCTAGGAATGTTTTTAAATCCGAGCATCTGTTGGGTTTCTTGATATGTGCTACCATTTCAGCAAAAAGGTGAGAATTCTGTTGACAAGGGGTAGTTTTCAGTGGACGGCTCTTTTCAGAGCCTCCTTAACTCTATTTTAGCAGATAGGCGAGTCTGCATGTTCTGTGTTGACATGTGCATTCTTCAGTGAACGGCTCTTTTCAGAGCCACCAGTAGGCAAGTGACGGCCTACATGTCTTCCATTTAGTTCTTTTGTCCTGATGAAGTCAGAGCTACTCCTGATGAAAGCTTAACCGATTATCAAACTTGTCCGATGGTAAAGCCGTTGTAATTATTGCTATTAACCAAATAATTGATCTATGTCACTCAGTTGATCAACCATACCGTCCTTACAAAACGAAATGTGCACTTGTAAGTTACTATGTGACAGTCTTATAGTGATACCAAAATTTGAAGTTCCATGGCATGAGCCGAGGGGGCGAGGCTGACTCCCTCAATGTGTCTCTTTAAGGAATTTGTCAAAGAATAAGATACATCTTCACCAATGGGTATTGAATCCCAAAACAAGGTGTAAAAAATACAGTACAGCAATGTTAAATCTCTTCCACTACAGAGATAAAAGCCTCTCAAATAGTAATTTTCATTGTTAATTGCACTTCAAGTGCTAATTTTGTGGAGTACGTCTCTTCAAGAAGTCTTTGAATTTGTATTCAAACACTTTGTGTATTTGACGTATGTGACGTGTACTAGTGCGAGAAATACGTAAAACGTGGAATTTATTTGTTTAATAAATCCATCAACGTGCAGCAACACCACTCTAGCGTGGCAACTAACCTTGCTAATGTCTCTTACAATGAACAAAAGACACTAGTTTATGATATTGGTAGTCAATCAACAAGAAGGATTTAAACTTGGTAGAGATGTAATATGTACTTGGCTATTGTACTAATCGTTCATATTAATTGCTGAGTTTGATGACAAGTGAATGAACTTGTAGACGTCTTAATCCCATCCGCCAAGATTGCTGTGAATGATGAAGGCTTATGGTTGATATTTTGACATCTTCATTAGGTTATAAACCTCTGTTAAATAATTGAAGTTAAACGATTGCGTAGATTGCAGTCCAGGATCGATGTATTCCCTCAAGACGATAAGGCGGATCAGATAATCTTGACAAACCTACAGTGGTATATCTGCACGTACACGCATGTGTCCTCCTTTAGTTGCATCGGTGTCAGATGTCAGAATCAAAGATAAATATCTTAGGGGAAAAAACATAAAACGGTTTCAAAAGTAATCTCTGCTGCTGTTGGGAATGCATCTCAATTTGCAAGTGTCAAGTAGTAAACCATTCCCCGGGGAACCACTGATACCTCAAAATAGAAACCCTGGGATTGCGAGGGAACAAAGTCAATACTAGAGAGACATTGAAAGATGAAATCTCTATAACCGTATCTACAAATTGTTGTAAACATTTCCTTTTTAGTTATATATCACAATGTATTGTAGGTAAACTGCTTTCACGCAGTTTTGAACATGGAATGATTATGCCTACGTGACGGGAGGTGGTGATATGCCCCAGTCCCTTCTGCAGCTGAACAAAGCAGTAATTGACATATTTGTGTCCCCCTTGTCAGATGCAGATATCGTGCTGGGAAACATGCATCATTGAAGTAGACTACAACATTGTGGCTTGCTTGACCTGGTTTAGTTCATATGCGTATAGAGCACTGGGTTCAACACCAGAATAACTCTTATAGCTTCTCCCCCGTATTCTGTTTCACGGAAAGCTGAGAAAGTGTTATCCTATTTCTGCAAATGGGTTTTGGCCAGTCTTTTGTTTTACACAAGGGGAATATGCATCCCATTTCGCAGATTGATACGCGGATATTTAATTGGTCCCTGTATCTATTTTCGAGAAATTTGCAAGGCGGGTTTTGAAACACTCTGCGAGCCTAGGGGCAAATGGCATGTTAGCTTAATTTCTGTGGCATCATGATGGTATCATTGAGAGGAGCACCAAGTGTATCTGACATACCGTATCAAATACTGCTGTGATTTGTCTAGGGTGTGTGAAGTAGATACGATAATAATGGCGAAGCTTGCTAAGAAATAAGTCGTACAGCTAAAGGTGCACTTTAACGAAATACATTAATGGAAAGAAGCCCGAAGAAACTTTTTGATGTTTGCAAAATGAAGGATAGGAACATTATTCAGATGATCAGAAGAAAAGATGTCATGGCATTGTCGTACATGAATGGATTTGATTGATCATATCAGCTCCGTTTGTGACATACGAAAGAAAGCCCAGAAAAAAAAAGATAGCGAAGGACAGGGAAATTACACACGCAGATAGATATGCCTGATATGTATATTGTTTTCACTGTGTAAATTGCCAATGACTAGCATAATCTGTGGCATTGACTTTGTTTAGATTGACCATGTTATTAGGCAATAAAAATTTTAAATGCTTTCACGTTGCTCAATTTATAATTTTGAGTGGGCAATTATACTAATGCATGATATATACCTTTTTACCGATGCATTCAAGTACAGGTACGTGTAAACTTTTGTGTATTTTGAGGTGCTCTTTTTCGTTCAAAATACTTTCAAACATTGTCAAATGTATGTCATATCAAGGTGTCAATGCCGTTAAATACTTGCCTAAACATGTTTGGATAACTTCCAGTACTAACTTGTATGCTTTAGAAGGAGATCGATTAAGGAAGTACACATTACTCTAAATTTCAACTTCGAATGCAAATATTTCACTTAGAATAAATTCCGGGTGTGCTTGAAAAAAATTACAAAAGAGTGAACCTGATAGCAGTATGTGTATTTATTATTAAACCTTCGTGTACTAAATAAACTAGGGCGCCAAAATGTCACCTAAAGTGTGGGAGGCAGAATGATCACATTAACTCTCAATAAGCCTTTTTTTCTGTTGATTGACATTATAGACAAGAAAAATAGGATAATTAGTCTCTGTCTGTCTCTCTATCTCTCTCCCTCTCATCTTTTTCCTTTCCAAGTTTTAGGTAGACGTTTCATAGACATGATAGAAGTCCCATGGATGCAAATGAGGTATTGCCATT